>MJUU01037928.1:79948-90327 GCA_002080025.1 Modiolus philippinarum
TATATATATATATATATTGGACACACATACTTGAAATCATTATTTAGAACAGGTGCTATAACTACAAAGTATATCACATATATTTTGTAAACATCTATTCATTGCGGAAGTGTCCGGCAGCAACCCAACAGCAATTGCAATTGAAAATTCAACTCATTTGAAATTTGTGTAAAATTCTAGAACGCTGAAGTTTCATTTTTTTCCTGCTTACACCGGGTCATATATTAAATTTTACCCATGCTGTGGTTATAAAATTGCATATAACGATATAAATAATGCATCTTTTTGAAACAAAGTAATGCATTTTTATGCTTTGATGATATTTATGTAAAAGCAAATATACTTTTTTTTTCAATTTTTATGCATCATTTTTTTGTGTTGGGCTTAAATTTTCTGTATTTTAAGTCACGGTGAACACCGTGGAAGTGTCCGGCAGCAACCCAACAGCAATTGCAATTGAAAGTTCAACTCATTTGAAATTTGTGTAAAATTCTAGAACGCTGAAGTTTCATTTTTTTCCTGCTAACATCGGGTCATATTTTAAATTTTACCCATGCTGTGGTTATAAAATTGCATATAACGATATAAATAATGCATCTTTTTGAAACAAAGTAATGCATTTTTATGCTTTGATGATATTTATGTAAAAGCAAATATACTTTTTTTTCAATTTTTATGCATCATTTTGTTGTGTTGGGCTTAAATTTTTGGTATTTTAAGTCACGGTGAACACTTTTTGCGATAACTAAGGCATCGCTTAGACCAATTAGTTAGATTATATGCAAATATATGTTTATATGACATTTATAGCGATTTGACAAATCTGAAATGCTAAAAATTCCCATTTTTCAAATGTTTGAGACAAAATATTGAGTTTAAGAAGACGAATGGATATAAACATTTCAATTTAAGTGAGAACAGAACCATCAGTCTAAAACGGTTAATCCAAGTATAATGGCAACATCGAAAAAAACAAAGAAACAAAAAAAAAAACCATGACCACGGCACACAAAAGAAAATTGAAGACACACATACACATGCAAAGATAAGCAATGCGACCCCCATATAAAACCATCGGTAAGATCAGGTACACAGATAGGGTAAGCATGACATGCATATTATAAGACGCTGTGTTGAACATGTCAACACCTGTAGTAAAATTAATTTCTGTAAGAAAAAAAAAAAAAAAACTTTAGTTGCAAAGAGAAAATGTGTTTGTCACCTGGGAAACAGCTATCCAATAGGTAACAAAGCCCTGCTTTCGCACTCTATCCATAAGCAACTGAGCTCTAACGAGGTATTAACTGTATCAAACACAGGCCAAAATCAAGACATAATTCAACAAATATGTGATATACTACACACAACTTTAGTGTTCTAGTTATTTTTTTGAGAGCATCGACAAGAAATTGATAATTTTAAAGTTAATTTTTCAAAGTAGGTTAAATAGATGTAGAAAGTTTATGTCACTTCAAAAATTATAATTATTGTACTAGCTGTAAAAGAGGGTAATACCAAATTTACCGATTAAAATTGTAAAGAGCCTAATTCCAAACAACAAAACGTCAAAGCAAATGAAAGAAAATATGTTGTTTGTTATATCTGTTTTCCTTGAATTGAACTATTCATAGATAAAATGAGGGAAAAAGAGGCAAAAACTTGGGGAAAAGGTAAAATATTGAAAAATCTGTTGAATGGTATACTTGAAAGTGAAGGCTTGGTCCTTTTAAACATCTTAACATAGTTTTCAACTTATTTTCAGAAAGGACATTAAAAAACTGGAAAAACGGCAAGAATCATAAAATGAAATGCACACGGAATTCTTTGGACCATCGAACTTACACAATTTCGAAAATAAAAAACTAACAAAAAATTTTTAATTTGCGTCAACATTGAAGGCGGCAGGGGTAAATTTTTCCATGTTTAGAACGCATTGAGTATAGACATGGTACGTATGTGAATCTTCGAAAAGGTTACACCATGTGCTATCATTTTATACCACTTGTTCATAAATGGGATGTACCAGAAAACAAATTATTCACATATTCTTTTGGTGGATCTAGGGAAGGGACCATATTCCAACATCGCGTGAACCTTATACTCATGTTAACATCTTTTATTTTTATTTTGGAATGTAGGCCGAGATAAAAAGGTTGATGGAGTTCATATGTGTTGGGCTTTCAAGGGGGAATTTCATGTTTTGTTTAGAGTGAGAGTGCATTTTTTTTTCCTGAACCAAGTCTCAAGATAGATTTGGTACTGGACTACATTGGTTCTGAAATGTACGTCAACTTAAAGTCGACTAAGAAATATATGAATATGATAGCAAATAATCAAATACCGATGATGTCGTTTTAGCGGAAATTAAGTTTTACCATTAGGAAGATGAATATCTAGTAAGATGAAGTAGAAAACCAACAAAATAATGTTCGGGATTTTTTTTCAGTTCCTCTATCTCCCCTCTTCCAAATTAAACATGTTAACACAAACATATCCGGCAGGCATAGACAGTATAGGGCCACTTTTATAGTACACCCGAAAAATTAATGTATTTTCGTTTTAACATAGGTAATTTTTAAGCTCCATAATTCTTTTAAAGATAAGTAATATGTACTGAAATTTGGTAACAAGTTAATGCTAATTTAATATCATTTACAATGAACAGTTCGGGTACTTTACGCCCTTTTTATGATCTGGGGATACAATGCGAAAATGACGATTTTAGGCCGTCAATTCCTTTCAGCTAAACAACAGTCGTCATTTGATCTGGTTTTATGCCTAACTTATCAGTTGTGACACAATATTGGAAAATAAAACCATTTAAATCCATATGATTTTGATTTTCGGTAAAAAAAAATTGAAAAATGAAACTTTCCGGAATTTTAGATTTTTCACAATTTCGAAATTTAACTTAAGGGTCGTAAAAATATGAATATATATTCAATAATTGTCGATGCAAAAATAATTTATGATATGTAAGTAATAAATTGTACGCAACAAGTTTAGTTTCAGACGTATTTTAGGTTCAGAAATGTAAAAATGAGCATCACTCCCCCTTAAAATTAAGAGAAAATTTGAAATATTCCGACTCTAAATGATGAAAAGATAATGTTTAATGGGAATTCTAGTGTTTATTTCACTGACGCTTACATGTATAAAGATTATTTAAGTAGATTTAAATTTTTCAAAAGGTTTCCTTTCGAGTCTTCTGCCCGAAATGTATGAAAAAGTAATTTTCATTTTTTTTTCAGAATTTCTGATGCTTTGACTTTGAGATGCAAATACATTATGAAATTCATATATAACTAGAAAATGTTGATTATATATCGTTTTATCATATCTTAGCAATTAGAATGTATGCTTTAAAGCTTTTAAGACTAACTACAGTCTCGTAAATTACAAATATATAACCCCTTACCACACATTTTCAACACAATTTATTTCATTTTATTCCGCTTCAAAATCTTCAACATTGTATAAAGGTCCAAAGACATATCATTTTCAAACACTAAAATACACAGAACATCCCATTTATTACAAATGAGATAATGCGCGTGGTTTATGGGCAGTTAATCAACAATTAAACATTGAATTTCGTAAAGATAATCGTCCAAAAATATTCAATTTTACCAATATTTTTGTGTCAAAATAACATATTACGATATATCAAAATCATCCTTTGCAAAACAGTAAAACATTAGTATGCTTTGTTCATATATATGTAAAGACAGTAATATTTTGGGGATTTTAAAATTTAATTTTGTTGGGGTAGTGTTAGATTTTCAGTCTTTAAAGTCTCATTGAACACTCCTTATTTTTCTAAACAGTGTTTTTTTTTTGTAATGTTTAATTTGTATGAAACAGTGTTTTCAGATATCAGATATTTAAACAAAAATTGGCATATCTGCAGATAAATCCTCCAAATGTGCCGCAAATACCGATTTAAAATTGAATTTCTGACAAATATGAAATGCTAAAAAATTCCCATTTTTTCATCAATTTTGGGAGAAATATTGCGTTTTAGTCGACCAATGGCTGTTAAAACACCAAATTATGATGTTATTCAAGCAACATTGTCATATACAATACACATTTTGCGTGTTCTGGTTATTGTGATGCGAACAAAGACCAAAAATTGACATTTTTTTTGGGGGGGGGGGAATGTGTTGAGGTAGGGGTATAATTTTTTTGTATTTAGAGTCACATTAAACACTCCTTGCTTTTCTAAAAAAAATGTTTTAAGATAACTTATGTATCGCCTAGAACAATTAAATGGCATATCTGCAGATATATTCTATAATTTTGATATATATATTGCGATTCAACAGTGAAGTATGGACAAATCTGAAATGTTGAAAATATGAAAAAGAAAGGAAATGGGGTAAATGTCAAGGAGACAACATCCCATATCCAGGTTAAAACGACCAAAAACAAAACATCTTGGGGTCACCATATGGTCTTCAACACAGTGAGGAACCTCACACCATCAAGAAACTAAAATTGTATAAGAAGACAAGGACAAGTCAATGATCAACATATTCCTGACTTGGGACAGGCGCAAAAAATGCGGTAGGGTTAAACTCGTTTTCTTGGATACAAACCCTCCCCCTATGTGTGGTGAATGGCTAAAAATAAATACACAAAAAGACTCACAGTAAAAATCAAACTAGAAAAAAGTCCAACTTATCAAGACGAGTACCCTTACAATGAAGTACATAAAACATGAAGACAATACACACAGATACTGTCCGGACAAATGCTCACAGTTTCTGACAGCTAGCTAAGGACATAATTTCCGTTGACTATGATATCAGGCCGTCTTACATATGAAATTTCAATTGAAATACTTCTAAATAGATTTAGTATAACAACATCATCAATTATGAAAGAAGAACATTATATTGTACAATGCCAAATACTGTCAATATGAAAAATTGCTTAAATTTAGTTATGGTGTAATGCATTTAATAGATGATCAATATTTTTTTCAACAAAACAAGAGTTAAAGATTTAACAACAATGCTGTATTTATATCATTTAGGAATAAGCAATAATAAAATACCCATTTTTCATCATTTTGGGGAGAAATATTGAATTTTAGTCGACCAATGGCTGTTAAAATATCAAACATGATTTATTTCCAAAAATTAACAATTTCATTGAAAATTTGTTGAGGGTAGGAGAAAGATTTTCGGTATTTAGAGTCACATATAACACTCCTTATTTTCCTGAACAATGTTTTAAGACAACTTATGTATAACTTGGAACAAGTAATTGGCATATCTGCAGATATATTCTATAAGCTGGACATATATTGCGATTAAGAGATGAAATACGGACAAATCAAAAATGTTGAAAATTCCCATTTTTCATCAATTTTGGGAGAAATATTGAGATTTAGTCGCCCAATGGCTGTTATAATACCAAATCATAATGTAATTCATGCAACATTGTCATATACAACACACGTTTGGCGTGTTCTGGTTATTTTTATGCGAACAAAGACAAAAAATTTACAATTTCAGGGAAAATGTGTTGGGGTAGGGATAAATTTTCGGTATTTAGAGTCACATAAAGCAATCCTAATTTTTCTTAACAATGTTTCAAGACAGAAAATGTGTCGCTTCATACAATTTATTAGCATAGTTGCATATATATTCTCCAGATTTGGCATATATATATAGCGATTCAAAAGTTGACTTTGGACAATTCTGCAATGTTAACAATTACCATTTTTCACCGATTTCGGGCAAAATATTGAGCTTAAGTCAACAAATGGCTGTTAAAATACAAAATTGTAATATAGTTTATGCAACATTGTCCTATACAACACGCAGTTTGCGACTTCTGTTTATTTTTATGCGAAAGTTGCCAAAAATTGACAATTTTGAGTAAATTTGTTTGGGTAGGGGTTAGTTTTATTGATTAACACTGAAGGGTTATGGAGTAAATGCAAATGAGACAAAGTCTCTTCAAATACATTGAAAAAATAAGCAATGGAACAACACTTTTATTGTTGTTCTTCATCTTGAAGTGACCATGAGGCCTTCAACAACTGATGTATGAATAAAAACCGCCATTATTTGTTAAAGTTGTAAAGCAAATATAATAAGCCTTCATTTCATACCTTTTTAAATTATATTTGATTACTAACACATAATATGAGGCAAAAGAAAGACATAACCTTTTTGAAAAAAAACGAAAATATTCAAAGATCCATATATTTGGCATTTTTGAAAATAAAATTTTGGTCATTTAAAATGTTTAAAAAGTGTCTTAACATTTTTATATTGAAGAAAATAGAATGAAAAGCACAAATCAATTTTCAAAATTGGGAACTGAGGAGCACTTCGCGTTCTCTAGACCATCAAACTTGCGCAATTTCAATGAAAATATCAGATTTTTTTTCAGTACTTTTAAACCTTTTATTTGATACCTCGATTTTATAACTGGGAAGCATTTAGTCAACATTTTGAAGGAACTGAAGGAAAAACTTGAACGAAAAACGAAATTTTCCAAAATTTCGGTAGGTAGGTCTAAAAATGGGCTCAATTCAACCATTGCGTGCAGGTAATGCTCGTGTTGACATGTTTTAGTTTGAAGATGGGATATTGGCGGACTAAAAAAATGGGTAGGATTTGGAAGTTGGGGTGCACGGGGGGTTATTCCAGCCCATGGACTTATTCATACCTTCTTTTTTACTCAGTTTCAGTTTGATATTTTATTTATGTTGCCTGCCATATTTATCTGCATCTATCTTTCATTTTTACTGTTTGCGCAATGTAGTTCGAGGTTCTAAGGTGCTGTAGGGAAAAACATTTTGAGATATAGTGTACCTTTTGATTAAATGTTTATTCTACATTTAAGATATTTAACTAACAAACAGAAAAGTCAATTAAACACCTGTTTTGTTGATTGATCATATTACACGCCTTTCTATATATTGTCATATGTTAGATGCTTATCCAGGTGGAAGGCATATATGTGAAACTTTTGAACAAAAACGATCATTCACCCGATTACATCTGTACTGAAATAAACAGTGTCACGTTATCCTTTATAATCTATGTATTGTGTCATTTCATGTTTTTGAACTGTTGCTTTAAATAACACTTCTTACGATTTGTTATAGATGTAATAGATATTTAGCTGAGTGCACGGTAAAACTACAAAACGTTTAAAGAAATGGAATATTTACCTGGTTATATCTGTACTGGTATAAAAAAAATATATTTAAATCAATAATCTATGTGTGTCATTTTACGCTTTTGAACTTGAGACTGCTATCTCAATAGCAGATTATTTTTCTTTAATTTCAGACATATCAGAACAGTGTGGATAACTTTGAGTTGGCTTGGTACTACAGTTAAAATTTGTTTTCAAAATATAAATTTTAAGGAACAAATAGAGGAATATAGAGTTAATGTACATGTGAGAAAATCCGTATAAATGAAAGTAAGAATTAGCGAATTGAACAATTTTTTAGTTGTTTTTTCATCTGAAAGTCACCATGGGGCCTCCAACAAAGAACAGAGCAAGTTCAAGACTCACCTAGCACTGGTTAGAGCGGGATTCACTTCCTAATGTGGAACAACGAAACATCCATGTATCTTTTTTATAGACATTTGGTCACTTGAAAATACAGGCAATATTGGCATATTTTTAAAGATTTCTTAGTTAACTGCCAACTGTATCTCACACTTGATGTGTCACAATCATTTTGGTACTTTTTCTAATTCATCTTATTACATCTTCTGCATTTTTACCTCCCACACGCCAGGAACGTATTTCTAGTGTGACTAAGTGTACAGAAATGTTCATCAGCCAGGCTCTGTAGTCCAGTAGCAAATTTGTTTTGAATTGTACTAGATTAACAAAATATATAAATAAACAATAAAAAACAAACGAACAAGCAAAAAAAGAAACAAAACAAACAAATAAACAAGAAATTAAAAAGAAATGATAGGATGCCCTTGCAGTGTACCATTAACGTGATAGTGTGATAGTGTATCTGTACAATGAATGTGTATCAGCACCCTGATGGTGTATCAGTACCGTGACAGTGTTTCATTACCCTAACAGTGAATCAGTACCCTGAAAGTGTATCAGTACACTAATATTGTATCAGTAACTCGATAGTGTAACATGAGCCTGCTATTCTATTAGTACCCTTACAGCGTATCAGTACCCATTTATTGTATCAGTAACCTGGTAATGTATCAGTACCTGCTAGAGTATCAGTACATTAATAGAGTATCATTACCCTAACAGAATACAATTCCCATGACAACGTATCAGTCACCTATTAGTATACCAGTACTCTGACAGTGTATCAGTACTTTGTGTAATAGTAATAGTAAACCCTAATAGTGCATCAGTACCTTGAAAGTGCACCAGCACATTGATTGAGCATCAGTACTCGACAGCAAATCATCACCATTAAAGTACCCTAATTGTGCATCAGGTTCTTGACAGTGTATTACTAACCTACTAGTGCATCAGTACACTTATTTTGCATTGGGATCTTGACAGTTTTTTAGTATCCTGAAAATGTATATATACCCTTATTTGATTTCATTACCCTTAAGGTGTGTTAGTAACCTGGCAGGGTTACATTAAATTGAGCGTAATAGGATGACGGTATCCTGACAGTGTGTCAGTACACTGATAGGCTGCCAGTACCGTAATAGGATATCGGAGCCCTGAAAATGTATCAGTATCCTTATGTTGTATCAGTACATTGACTGCGTATCAGTGTCTCAGTTACCTAATAGTGTATCCGTACTCTCATATAATACCAGTTCCCTAATTGCATATGTGTTCCCTGACAATGCATCATTAGGCTGACAGTGGATCAGTACCCTGATATTGTGTTAGCATACTAATGAGATATCAGTTGACCGATAGTGTTTTATTACCACTGAAGTGTGTTATTGGTCTGATATAATACCAGATATAACACTCTGACAGAGTAACAGAAGCCTGGTAGCGACGATATTTTCTGATTTTTGCTATCTTTGAATTTATTCTTTTCCAATTTGCATATGTCGTTCCCTTTCGCCATTTTACGTTTCTTGTCGTTTGTATTTCATTCTTTATTTGTTTCCCGTTTTACATTTTTTCCTTTGTGATCGTTTCACAGATAACATAAACTCATTTTGATGACTTCTTCGACTTCTCTTCTTTTCTGATTGCGTAGAGAGATACGCTTTAACCAATTACTGAATTGAACATACTAAATGTCATACTGTTTCAGCTTTCATAGTTGCCCATATGTCTTGATTGAGGTAAGTTATGACGTAATCAAAGTACCAAAGGATTAAGGCACGACAAGTAATTGTCTTATTTTTATCTTCCCAGCTATCATATAACACATAGGAACTATTCCTAAGTTCTCCATACTGAATATCATTTGTCCCCACCCTGTATTTGATTAACGAAATAACGAAGTTACAGTTAATTTAGATTCTGCATATGCGCACTTCAACAACTTCAGTAATAGTGTTATGGGTGTAAATAGAGAAGGCTAACATCAAACCTGATATCACTCTTTTTTTTATGAAATTTACACTTTTATTGCTTAAAAATGTTGTGTTGTCTTGTATATCATAATACTAAGCTCTTCAATTACTAAAATCTAAATTTCTGTAAATTCTAAAACCTTAGGATTAACTACCTCCATCGTAGTTTTGTCCTTAGCTGTAATTGATATTACTGATTATTCGGATTTGGTTTGGTTTTATGCATTTACAACATTTTTTAAATTATGGGTTCTGGTGCTGCTGATACGGCAATAATTTCCGAAATGGCCATACAGCTCGTTGGGATTGTTGCAGTTGGAGTTGTCATATGTGTTATGGTCTCATGTTAATTTGCTCCATATCCTTTTGCAAAAAATTGTAATGACTTCGTTAATGAATCAATACTACAGATTTACAGAATCATTTGTGGGATGAACAGAATGACATTAACAAACCAGCTACCAAAGTTTTTTTTCATTTATTGTTTTTTAACGTATATACACATTATAAGCAGCAGAATACCATTTCTGCTATTTCAAAAATCAAACAGAAGTTAACAGAATTGGAAAAAAGTATATATTTGTCCCGGCAAACAAAGCAGCCAATAATGTGGTCGACGTTTGACGTTGTTTGATGAATTACATCGAGGTGTTTCGGAATGAAGTTACCAATTCTAGTACAGTTCAAGCTACCACGTCAACAGAAACACAAATAATTGATGATCACATGATATCTATAGCTGAACTTAAAGCAACTAATCATAAAAGATTCCTACTATGTATTGGCTTCCTAAACCACACAAAACTCCTTTCGAATTTCGTTTTATTTCGGCATCAAGTAAATGTTCAACTACACATA
>MJUU01037929.1:9766-25911 GCA_002080025.1 Modiolus philippinarum
ATGTAACCCATAACGGTACTTTCTATAATTTTGCAGTATACTTTATAAACATTAGAAGTGAGGGTTATTCCTCTATAATTACTTAAATTATTGGTAGAACCTCCTTTATGCAGTGGCTTAATTATGCCTTTATGCCATTCGTCCGGAATAATTTCCAGGTCTGTAATTTTTGCAAAAAGAAGGACCAGAGAATTTGACAAGCTATCTCCGCCATATTTCAGAAATTCATTTGGAATATTATCAATTCCACAAGCCTTACCACATTTCAATTGACATACAATGTCCCTTATTCCCTTTTCGTCAATTTTGAGATTTAGATCGGACGTTGGGTAAGTCATATTTTTATCAATTCTATCCACTAAAACATTCACTTCTTGTACTAACTCGTCATTATTATTATTCGTACACCCTATTGAACTAAAGTGATTACGTAGTGCCGTATTTATATCCGAATGCTCAGTAAGCATTTTGTCGGGATCATTTGGGTCAATGAATTCCGAAGGAGTAACATTACTCTGGTTTATTTTTAAAAAATCCCAAAAACCTTTCATTTTATTTTTTGAGTTACTACATTTTCTGGTAAAATCTTTAACTTTATTCGAGTGATTTTTTCGTTTCACCGCTGCTTGAAGTTTTGCCTTTCGGCTATAATATTGATTCGTGAGTCTTTCCCCAACGTCGTCATTATATGGGTATGACTTATCATGAATTCGCTTTAATCGATTAGCATCTCGTCTTTGTTTAAGTAAGGTATCCAGTTCCTTATCCCAAAAGTTTCTGTAATTTTTAACTTGTTTAGCCTTTCCGATGGACAAGGATGTGGCATTTTCAATTATATTTTTCCAATGATTCCATATAACATTTACATCATTATTTTCCCTTACAAATTTTGAGAAAATTGACAGCTTATTCGTCAATTCATTCTTGAACAGTGGCCAGTCGGTTTTTTCGTTCATCATCCAACGAACAAAATTAACATTTGATTTGTATTTATATCAACTCTTATAATCACATGATCACTATGCAAGTCAAATTTACCAATATCATCAATGAATATACTTAAAACATTTTTAGCTAAATTATAGGACAGCAGAACATAGTCAATGGCAGACCTTTGGTTATTCAGTATGCGTGTATAATGACCATCACAACAGTCTAGCGTATTGGCCAGAACCAAATCACTAGCATCAATAAACTGACGTAAACGATTACCGTTATAAGACAGACCATCCACATTACTCATAATATTTTTATGAGTATGTTCACACACACTTATACATCGCCCATTAAAGTCACCGACAAGAGCGATTTCATAGCCTAAAGCATTGATTTTCGACGTATCATCTAACAGCTGAAATTATATGTGTCCATTTGAACCATAACAAATCCAACAGTTAAATACCCTCTTAAAGGCTGACACAAATAACAAACATTTTTTTAAGTATATGATTTAAAGGGGTAAATCAAGTACACAATGCATATATTTTGATCTTGTAGTATTTGGTTTCGAGACGAAATGGTGAATTTAATATTTCTTGTTCAGAGTAGCCCTTGATGCATTTTAAGGATTACAGTAACATCAAAAGGGCCATTTTTAACATCAGTTAAAAGAATCACCTGGATATGGGATGTTGTCTCCTTGACATTTACCCCCATTTCCTTTTTTTCACAACATAATTTGACGATATAAAATTTTCTTACAACTGAGAAGAATATCAAAGGTTTTTGGGTAATGTAACTGAGCTACCGTGTGTTTTTCAAGTAATTCCATACAAAGTACCCTAATTTCAGACTAAAGAATTTTTGAAATTCCTCTCAAAGACTAATTAATCGTTAAATTCATTAGATCATCATGCCGTTATGTAAGCTGAAAAAAATGTATATCTTAAGTTCATGACGAATATCATAAAGATAGTAGATATCATATGTCACAATTTTGCTGAATATTGTACATATTTTTTTCATCCACCATGAAAATGAACATGAGAAGAAAAGAAATGTGGTAAATGTCAAGGAGACAACATCAAATCTCCAGGTTGAAACGACCCAAAACAAAGCATCTATGGCCACCGTACGGCTTTCAATACAGTGAGAGACCTCACCCCAAAAAGCCCCAAATGAAAAAAAATGTGAATAAATCAATGTAACCAAACGACATCCAATAACCCGAATATAAAGAAACTGAAATTTTATAAAAAGACAAGGACAAGCCAATGACCAATATATTAATGACTTAATATATTTTCATCAGTACCCTATATTTCTCTGTCATTTATATTACAGTGACGACACATATCAGAATTTAAACCGAAAGTTAAAAAAAGTGTCTAACAAAACAACATTTCATTCTCTTACCTGAACTTACAGTTATCATTTGGAAACATCTGCGGTTCGAAAACCTGTCTTTTCTATTTGGCTATATATTAATTTTACAATTTATGACAGTCTTTGAACTACTTCCTTCTTCAAACTTTCAACCTCGATCTGAGATTTAAATTCCACTTATCCAAATATATAAACAATAATTTGAACTTCTAAAGTATTATAATGTTACAGATGATTTCTTTCAACCTATGTACATTCAACTCGCCAAAATCACTAAGTCAACCTCCAAAACAGATGGACAATAAATGATAACAAGTATAAGCTTTCTAAAAAAGCTTGCCTAAAATTTGACAATTTCCTTATTGATGTCGGGTATTAAATAATACTAAGGCGGGTAATGATTAAAAAAGATGTTTCGGTGTCTTGTGGTCGTACATATTTTGTGGTTGTTCGCTAGTTTTGTTTTAGTTGGATCGGGGAGGGGGATCTAGAAAAAAAAAATAATAAAAAGGCAGTTACCCGGATTTGTAAAGTTTATACTGGTTATCGAATTTTGAAACAATTAATCATGCCCACCTTTATAGCCTATTTTGTACCAAACAGTTTGATCAGAATTTCCAAGAACTATAATTTTTCCTGTAAATGCCTGTAAAACGACTTGTCAAAAATCTACGAATTGCCGATTTTTTTCCCTCATTACATTTATATAAGGGAAATACTATATTATAAGGTATTACAATTCATTATGTTTTGTCCCGGTTCAGAGTAAGTGACAGGTAAAAAATTATAAAGGCATGAGATCGGTGCAAAATAAAAATATTCGATAAAAAAGGTGCAGCACTATGGAAACACAAACAAAGAAAAGGCAATATCCCATTCGGCTGTGTTACAAAAAAAGTTGGAGTCCCTTATATGCCATTAAAAAAACTGATTACTTCAAATGAGAAATTCCATTTTTTTATGGTTGGTAGTGGGATAGCAAAAATGTTTTAATTGTGTCAGAATAATGAGAACGGCATTGGCATTGTATTAGAAATTATTACTATAATTTCATCTTTTATGGAATTATAGCAAAAAAGATAAATGTGGAAAAAAACTAGTAAACAACAGTTTTTGATGATAGGCATGTTTTTTTAACCCCCTTTAATAAACAAAATGAGCCAAGATGAAAGTGAAGAATTAGAGAGGGTTTAAAACCAGAATAAATGCTTAATTCACAGCAAAATTTGAAAAATAGAAAATCTCAAGGTCTAGATTGCTTTAAAACTGAATTTTACTTTTTTTATTTTATTTAGTCATAAAAACATAAAACATTTTGTTAGCAAGAGGAACATCATTCTTAAATTCGGTAATGACCAGTCCACTAGAATCAAAGTGATTCTGTTCACACGGACACTGCTACTCCAAATTTTACAAGCATTACACTAATTTTCAACCAATAAAAGGACTATTGCAGTGATAAACAAATCACTGATAAACTGCCATATCAAAAATATGTTCACCAATTTTAAGATTGGAGTACTTCAAGCAGCAATTATTAAGTGGAGAAATTAAAACATTCAAAGGTAAAAATAATCTTTTTTTTTTAGTATATAATACAAAAACATAATGCAGAAATTTACACTTTATAAGAATAGTTTCGCTTGATGCTATTTTATATATTTCCGTGTTATTGGAATATACCGTATATATAAATTAGAATTATATTCCCGTTTTAAACACATGAATAAGTTTTCAATGACAAATATTTTGATGAACTTATTTTTCTTTTTCACTGACCTTTGGTGAACTTAATGTTTCCTCCCTATTTCAATTTCGTGCTCTATAGCAGTTCATCGCCAATTTTTGAAACTGTTTGTTTGTTTATCTATTTTTTCCCGGTAAATCCGTTTTGTCCAAATTTGAGTTGTCGAAATGCGCATATGCAGAAAGTAAATTCACAGTAACCTCGGTATTTAGTTATATAATTTAAAAAAAATCTTTTGTGTTTTGCTGTATTATTTTGTTTTACTCACCCAAGTATACCTACCCTGAGATAATAAGGAATGTATAATAAGGGAACTCTTGAAGCGTGTTCACTCCGGTCACAATTCTATTTTTATATACTGAGCAACACAAGAAACGCACCACTTTTTTAATATTATCTAGCTCCCTAGATATTTTAGCCATATCAACCTTTTTTATGTATTTTTCAAATTTCTAATGTCCAGAACAAACAAGTCAATTTTTGTCAAAAAAAATTGTCATTTGTAAGTTACAGCAACGATTTTTGTTGAATGTGTCAGAAAACCAAAGTCTAAGAATTGCTTTCATCAGAGTGAGCTTGTTAGGAATTTGTAGTGTGTAAAGTTAAGAAAAACAGTCTTTGTTTTAACAAATCTTACAGGTAGGACCACAAAAGGTTCAAAATTCCCCCTTTTCAACAATTTTTGCATTTTGGGGTAAAAACGTGGTTTTTTGAGAAAATGAAATTCAGAATTCCAAAAAATTCCATTTTTTCAGAATTTTGACTTTTTTTAAAAAAACAATGTGTAAAAATTTCAAGTTGTTCCGTCAAGTATTTGAAGGGATATTTGCTGTTGAATTTTAAGGTACATAGAAATACACATTAGTGGTGCGTTTCTTTTGTTGTTGAGTATATATAAAAAATCAGTGCATCAATACATTGGGGAGGGAATCAATATTAAATGAACACTGTTGAGCTAAAAGTGATTTATATTTAATCGATTTGTAGCGCTTCGGGTTATTTTTTTTTCCTTCATTAAAAGTAAGTTAACAAATTGTCATATAGGAAAATTAATAGATTCACTTTATTTTCATAAATAGTTTGTATTTCATGTGGTATGTATTTATTTCAATAGGTTTAGAAATACAGTTTTCCTTCTTACTAGTATCCGAGGCAATCGTTCTCCCCTTCAATTACACGAGAGTTCTTATCTCAAAGTCCCGTATTTGATCTACTGATCTATGACATGTAGAATAACAAAAGTTTAATACATGTAGTTTGCAGAAAAATTCATATTACCATGACTACGTCGGCAAAAAGTGGATAATTCACTTGTATTTGACAAGCTGAGTACGATTACACCTAAATACCATCGCTTTGAGGGGTGAAGCAGAGAAAGTGTCTTAAAGATAATCTGCTATCGGCTGATCTAGCCTTCAAAAAGAGAGCTTCAATTGGATTCCAAAAATGGGGGTTCTCAGTCAATTTTTTGGTCAATTTTGTAGATATTTGACTATTTGCTGCATGCTATTCGAAATGTTTTCCATATAAGGGGGTCCAACCCAACGGAACTAAATTTTGAAGCTCCAATAATCTACTACAAAAAATCCATTATATCTTTTGGTCGATATCATTGTATGGTCAGCTCCTGTTTCTGCAACACTTTAGATAAGTAGCTTGGTATTCGCGAAAGTTTTAGAAATATACAGTTTGAGTAAATGATGGTATAACAAAAAAGCGAACATAATTGTCAAGATCCAGTCAAAATCCCAAATTTTTAAAAGGCAAAGTAGTTGCACAAACATTAAAGATTGACGACCGCAAAGGTCCTGACCAGCTTCAGACTTTTCATATAAATGGTAGGTTTAAACGGTTTAAATTCAAACCAAACATCCACATCAGCTATTGCTGCCGAAAGATAAACAGTGAAAGGAAATGTTCATACAAGTACTAAGTAAAAATGATTCCTGAATCACAGTTTGTACCAAAACCCAAAGCTTTTCCACAAATGACCGACATCTATCAAAAAACTTTTTTCAATGATCGAAGAATTTTCTGAAGCCTTGACCAAAATGGAGGCCACGGAGATACCATACTGAATGAGGAAATTTACACAATCGAGGCCTTCTGTGGCGTAACGAATCAAGTGCGAAACACACAACTCGCAAGCAGGAGATTTTTGAATTCCACTGTACATGTCAGAGAAATTAATAATTTTAAAACCAAAGTCGCCCCTTCCGTCGTAAATTTTAGTATTTAAATATCCATTTTTGTCAGACCCGAGACGTAAGTCCAAAAAGATGTAGATCTAGTGATCTCATTCCAATATTTTACAAAAGGATATGGAGTAAATGAACATGAGACCATAAAACATATGTTAACTCCAACTGCAATACTAGTAATTTTAATGAGCTGTATGGCCATTTCGGAAATTAATTCCTCATCAGCAGCACTAGAACCCAAACAAAGGAAATCCATAATTTCAAAAATGTTTTAAATGCATAAAACCAAACGAAATCCGAAATATCCATAATATCAAATATAGCTAAGGACAAAACTACGATGGAGGGAGTTAATCTTAAGGTTTTAGAATTTACATAAATTTAGATAATAATAATTAAACAAAATGTACACATGAGATATTATCTCATGTACAAGTACACCATATCTAAGAAAAATAAAGAGCATACATCTCTACCACGGGGAATTGTTTTACCAACTCCACACTGCAATAAAAGACAAACTCCTGTATTAAATATTTTACGAAAGGATATGGAGTAAATGAACATGAGACCATAACACATATGTTAACTCCAACTGTAATACTAGTAATTTTAATGAGCTGTACGGCCATTTCGGAAATTAATTCCTCATCAGCAGCACTAGAACCCAAACAAAGGAAATCCATAATTTCAATCTCTTATTAGAAATCCACACAGAACTATTTTGAATGGAAAAGGAAGTTGACATTTATTCACAATATCTAAGGTATTTTGTTAATTATACAATGCAGGGCTTACACGAAAATAAAGTAATTTTCAAACAAACCCCTTTCAAGATATACTTTCTCATTGTTTAGATGTCAGATTCTACATAGTATTAAAGCATTTTTCCTTCTAAGATTTTGTCAAGTTTCATAAGCTAATGTTTTATTTGGTCTGCTTTCATAATCTGATTTTTAGATTTATGTTTGCCGAAGAAAATAATTTTTTAAGGAATATATTGGCAAACGAATACCAAAGCAAGAACGAGAAAAGAGGGAATTCTAAAATCATAAATCCAAAATCATATTCGTTTAAAACTCAAAATTACGGTTTGGTCACAGTTGGTGTTTGTCAGTTCGGTAATAAAGCCTGAATCTACTCAAAAATGTGGATAGATAGAATTAAAAAGACAACAGGAAACACCTACAATGGCCGAAAAACATAGCCACATGCCACAAGGTAAATAGGAACTGCACAAGAAAAAAACAACAATAAAAATACAAAAGATAAACGTAAACAACGATGGGAACTCGGGACAGCCGGACTTGGTACCGGCACTAGCAAAAGCCAGCGGTAGGGTTAAACCGGTTTATGGGTACCAAAACATCCCCTTTCTCTGTCCCGTTTCCCTATAGTATAATAAACATACGAATAAAACCCAATCAGGTAGATTACTAACTCCATGACCACAATCTTGAAAAGAAAAATGGGGGAACAAAACGTTATTTTGAAAGATGGATCAAGAAGTGCTTGCCGCTAAACTGCCGGCTAGCTCAAGGATGTTCATTTGTGAAATTGAAACATTTTAATGATCTCTCAAATCACGACGAATACCGTAATTCTTCGGTAGTAAAAATTTCTTGTTCCTTTCTGAAATACAGGTTCTGATTCACAGCTAAAGAATCCGTGGAATAGATCGTTCCCTGGGCGTTGTTGCAGCGGGGATTCCGGTCCCTGTATCGAGTCAAATTACATGTTTATCTCGACTATGCCTCAGCAAGTTGCCTCTTCTAGAAATTCGGCAGGTAAGATACTCCATCTTTTTGTCGATGTCGAGAGTAGTTCGACTCAATATAACTTTTTAAAGGAATAAAGCAAACAGAACACGTGATCGTGTTTCGAAGACCACTTCTGTCGTCTCATTTCTCATGGCTACGGTTTGAAGCAGTGAAAGGTAGACATTTCTCATGGCTACAGGTTGAAGCAATGAAAGGTAGACATTTCTCACATACAATTCGTCCCTCACCACATTACTACATCATTACACACACAGAACCTCCGAGTAGGATTTCCGAAAGTCGGGACAAACGGAATTTCCAAGTGAGCACACTCCCATTTGCCATTCGTCTAATGCGGTCTTTGTAGACAAATTTTGAACCGCCAGTTGCAGCGAGAAGAGCTGTTTACGAATAAGTCAAACTCCGCCATCTGGCTTTCGATTTGACGATTCGTATCGTATATTAGGTGACGGTGGATGTGGCATTTGTGGTGTAGGTATTAAAAGGTGTTGTGGTGATGGTGATGGTTTGCTTCCGGCAATGTTGTCTTACGCGGACAAACGGTCGGAGTATCGAACAGACCACAAAGTTTCAGCGTCAACACCGACATCTGCGACAGCCGAGGAACGCAGTGGGTCGGATTACACTTCCCAGTAGATTGATCCGCAGACGTTTTTTGTTGCCAACAGTCACGTACTGGAAACGCACCAGTGCGACATTTGTAGACTTTACTGTGTTCATTTCGTCTAATAAATATCGGAATTTTACCATAGAAGACGTTGTGAACGAACTTTCGAACCGGGATCAAAGACCACCGAAGCTGAGCTGAAGACATTTACGGATGAATCTTCGACAATAAATGATGAATTTGTAACAACATGAACAATAGAAATGTGTCGTCGCTATACACTAAAACATGTACCTGTATTTTCGAATTTATGAAATGAAAAATTTTGAAAAAAAAACAAACTAGGACACGTTGTTGTCTAACGAGTCTTTTTCTGTCCACTTCCCGTGTCATGTCCCGTTCTACGCAATCCTTCATCGATAAAACACAAGGTTGTCTTCTAACAAATATAAACTCTCTTGCTAATGGACGGATTTCTACGTTCTGCACTGAAGAGACATAAATTGTCGAAATGCGCATATGTAGAATATAAATTCACAGTAACTTCGGTATTCAGATATTTGTTACCACTGGGTCGATGCCTCTGCTGGTGGACTATTAGTCCCTGAGGGTATTCACCAGCCCAGTAGTCAGTACTTCAGTGCTGACCCGAAAGCCGATTCTATTTGGAACCTTACAATATCTAAATTTTTATAAATTTTGTTCAAAACTAAGGAGTATCTCCCTCATCCAAAGCTCTGTCCTTAGCCGATCTTGGCTTAAGATTTAGATCATATTGGTTATTTGTTCTCTATCAGTTTTTAAATATCTTTGCTTTTATGGTCTTCCAAATGTTTAGATTTCATCTGCACTGAAGAGACATAAGTTGTCGAAATGCGCATATGCAGAATAAAAATTCACAGTAACTTCGGTATTTAGATATTATGTCTTGTCTGGTCAACCGATGCTTAACCTTACTTCTTGTCAATTTGGTGTATGTGGATAAAAAGTAAAGCGTTTTTCAGATATGGTTACGAGATATCATAACATGCGACTTCATATCTATATCCGGAAAAAAATAAACGCTAACCGTAATTAGTTGGATGTGACTTCAATATATTGCCACGTGATGTCCTCCCTCGTTTAGGTTTGAATTGATTATTGAATGAAAATTAGGCGATTACTAGATTTGAGCATGTTCTCAAAAAAAGTTCAAATGATGCCTCAACTAAGTTTATATCGATATTCAAAGAAATAAACCGTTTACCATATCTGGGAGTATCTTCCATATATTGCACAGCACATGTCCCAATATGTCAATGAGCTCATTCCACATTATAGCTTGTTTTGCATTTATGGTAAAATATCCCATTGGGTTCTGTCCTTACATGGCAGTTTCATTTCCACTACTTATGACGACATTAATTGGCGTTGAACGATTTTTATAATTATTTTCATACGTGACCTTTTGCCATTTCGTAACACGAAATATGAACATCCATTCGTTTGAGTCACGGATTCCCATAAATAAGGTCTATCACCGCCCTATATGACGTCATATAGGGTTGGTACCGGTGTTCGACCTCTTTTAGCTCCATTTCAGTGTTTAAGGGAGACTAAAACTGATCACTCTCTACTTCTTTTTTTCCCGAAAGCATTCGATGAAAACGAATTCTTTTTCCCATTATTCTCAGAATTCACACCACAAATGCGATGCAAACTTGTGTTCTTTTGAAACAACGGCAGTAGAATACCGAAGGAACAAATGAGAGAAATCCACAAAAATCGAAGTCCAAAGACATGGCCAAAACGAGAACACAGAAAACAATTGCGCCAGACACAAAACAATGACGTTAGACAGATACAAAGCATAGAAATAGAAATCACAACATTCAAAACAAAGGCACTCACATTGTGAACTCCAGTGAAACTGAGAGTGACATCAGGTGCTCCGGAAGGGTAAGCATGTCCTGCTCTGTTAACTTTCTGTTGAAAGGGTAACACATTTGAATTTTTGGGGTTTAGAAAGAAAATGATATGCATTAACTTTGAACTAATATCGTAATTTTATTTTATTTTTTTTCAGAAAGGACCGATTCCTTAGTGTGGGTACAAACACAAGGGAATAAAATCCCAGAAAATGCTGTTTCTGGTGGACATGAGGCTGACGGGGGACCACTGTTTGTTGCAAAAGCGATACATCATTTGTCGTGATGTCCGGGCAAGGCGGGATGTCACCTCAGAGGGAAAATTCACTAAATTTTACACATGGCCTTAATTTATTTTTTATAATACTTGAAACATATTGGCCAAGTTTTTTTGTAAAAATTCGAAAGGATAGCAGAGAAAAACAATAATTAATTATTGTTTATCCTTCAAATGTTAGCCGAGTGACGTCACTCGGCTAGATCTTCCACTTCACTGTGTTATTTTAAAACCTAATCATATCACTGTTGTTGTCGGTAATTAAAGCGCTCGTGTGACTTCACTAATTACCTAACAGTATAAGAAAAACAAAGACATGCATGCTGCCTTTTATCGGGATTTATTATAAATAAGTCCAAGTTGTACATTTTCTATCAATTGAATAATTATAAAACAGAATCGGTTAAGAATGCATATTTCAGCTTGCAAATACATCGGCAAACGAATACCGATGCAAGAACGAGGAAAGGGGAAATTCTAAAATCATAAATCTAAAATCACGGCAATTCACAGCAACACGAATTGAGACAGTATGACAAAGACAAAACAAATAAACAAAAATGAACAAGAATGTCTCAAAACTAAAGCACTAGCAGCGTGAACCCCTATAAAAACCGAGGTATCATCAGGTGCTCCGGAAGGGTAAGCATGATCAAAATCAATCCATTGAAGATATATTGAAAACGGAATAATTTAAAAAAAAATAATAATAAAAGTAAAATAGTTTATTTCTGCCGGCTTGTATCTTAATTATCATAAACAAAGCCAAAATTAAATTATCATGTCCACACACACCCATCATTTGCTCATGTGTCACCCACACACACCCATCATTTGCTCATGTGTCACAGGTGTAAAAATCAATACTCTAATTAACACCAAATATGCAGGCATGTGTAGCTTGTCAAAATGTTACCTGTGTCATGCCCTAAAGGTAAAATCCGGAGTTTGTGTGTTAATTACACTAATTGGTAGAGCTAAGACAATCAAAAAGTGGGACTCGTGAATTACCGACAGGGTAATCATTTCACTGCTAATTAATGTGTTTTTAGGCGATTTAAATAAAATGTTTAATTATCATTATAATTTATTCAAATTGCGGATACATCGGAGAAAAAGGTTATAAAAGGAATAAAAAACGGCAGGTCATCGCAATATTTTGATTATATATATGTCTTTAAACTAGTGCAGAGACGTCTCTGTCCCCATGCAATGAAAGTGATATAGTTTTACAGTGATATAATAGTCTTTTTGACCGCGCAGCAGGGACTATACATTACATTGTATATACTGTCTATGCTAGCAGGTACGGACAAACTGTATATAAGTTTGAATCTGAATACACTGAGAATAATTATGTAAAATTGAGGAAGAGCAGCCACGCTAGTCAACAAAAAAGGGAAATCTTGAATAACCCACACCAGAATACGACAGATTGGTGCAAATGCCAGTGCCATTACCAAGTGTATTTGCTGTCATGGGAAATAAAAATTTAAAATTAAAGATTGTTTTACGAACAACAACGAAACTGCATTTCTTTTGAAATATGTCTTTTCTTTATGCCTAATCACTACAATCCAAGTACCTTAATCTGTAAAATTGTGGTACATTTTGTAAACTTCAGGAATTTTCATGTCACAAAACCGGGCACATATAGACAAACCAACAAACCAACAAAAAGAACTACCTGAAATGTGCTCGAAAAAAATGTGCCGGGCAAACACGGAATACATATCTAAAATATAAAAATTATAGGTTTTTGATACGTGCACCGTATTCATGTTTAACCCTGGCTAGTGAAAAAATATACTTGATTTGATGAGGAGAGCAAAAATTCCACAATGACCATTTTGCTAAACACAAAATGCTATGAAAATGGGAAATATAGAAGATAAATAAAATTATTTGTTTAAGATACAAGTTATATACCAATGATAGTAACACTGCACACCATATTTAAATAGGAATATTGGATGAATATAATTGTGATAAATTGACAAAATTTTGTGCCTTTCCTTGCAATATCCGTGTGGTGGATAAACGTTGTCATATATATTACTTTTGCCCAAAATTCGTATGAATCTGAGTTTTTTCTGCAGTATACAATTTAGAAAAGTTCTCTGAATAAAGTACCTGGATTGGAGAGAGAGAGATACAACAATAAAACACCCCAATCTCTCTAACATGGACACAGGTAATTACATGTTTGATAAATTGACAAACTTTTGTGCCTTTCCTTGCAATATCCGTGTGGTGGATAAACGTTGTCATATATATTACTTTTGCCCAAAATGCGTATGAATCTGAGTTTTTTCTGCAGTATACAATTTAGAAAAGTTCTCTGAATAAAGTACCTGGATTGGAGAGAGAGAGAGATACAACAATAAAACACCCCAATCTCTCTAACATGGACACAGGTAATTACATGTTTGTTAATTAGGGTAATAAACAGGTATGCTGTTGGACGCCCAGATATTTACAATATGTTTACCTGTACAATTATTTCTAAAGCAGCCTGCTTCGGTAGAAAAATATAGTGTGTATACTATATCAAGGACCTTGACTATATATGGTCAGGATTTCGCATTGCACCTTTAATTTAGATATTTTCAAACAATTTTTTTTTAATTCAAAATTGGTTTAAGCCGGGAAGAATATGATATCCCAGGTTTTAAGATATAGGTAATTATATAATGCACTTTTGTCGCACAAATGATTAAGTTAGACGACCGTATGCTTCACATTGATAAAGAATGTACAAGATGACAACTGCTGATCACCGTTATTTGGTATCTTTGAGGTGATTAGACATCTCTTGAAATCTTTATCGAGATGACGACAAAATGGCGACCGGCAGATCGTAGTTAGTCACACTGAAATATCGATCTCATGGACTTATACTTTGGAATAAAACATTAATATGCATGTATACGTGCCCATTTATACAAAAGGAAGATAATATCAAAAATTTTAATTTTTTTTTGCGAATTTTCCCTTTAATGGTTCTCACACCGGAAGTAACTGGATTGAGAAAGAATATTTTGACTATGAAGTTTTGACTTTTCCTTCAAAGTCTGATGTGACTTTGAGCTGTGAAAAATTCTCTTTCAAAGGAGTAGAGCCACGAAGGGCCAAAATCGGCCCAGTCTCAGTTTACAACAAAACTATTACTAAATCTTACCTTGAGTACATCTAAGCATGAAACCGACAATTATTAGCCGTTTCAGTTGATTTTCTGTATTTTGGGTAAGAAAATGCAAAATTTTAACAAAAATCGCTGATTTCTGGAAATTTATTCTCAATTCATTAATAACAAGTATAGAAAAATAATTCCAACATGAAATAACATATCATTAACAGAAAGAGCAGTATGCATGTCTTTCATGTACATAAATTTATCACACTACCTTTTTTGGGGTGAAAAAAGCAAAATTTTCACAAAAATCGCTGATTTCTGGAAATACATTTTCAATTTTACATGAGAATATGAATATGAAAACTTCCAGCACAAAATGACTCATTATAGACACATGTACTAATACTCAGACATCTAATGCTTAAATAAATATCATATCTTCTGTTTTGGGGGCAAAAATTGCATAATTTTAACAAAAATCACTGATTTCTGGAAATTTATTCTCAATTTACTGATAACAAATATAGAAAGAGAATTCCAACATGAAATAGCGCATCATTAACAGAAGTAGCAGTATGCATGTCCTTCATATACAAACCCTTTATCTTACTCTCTTTTTTGGGTTGAAAAAGGCTAAATTTTCACAAAAATCGCTGATTTCTGGAAATAAATTTTCAATTTAATATGAGCATATGTAAATGAATAATTCCAGCGCAAAATGACTCATTATAGAAACATGTACTAATACTCAGACACTTAATGCTAAAATAAATATCATATCCTCTGTTTTGGGACAATAATTGCATAATTTTAACAAAAATCGCTGATTTCTGGAAATTTATTCTCAATTTATCAATAACAAATATAGAAAAATAATTCCGACATGAAACGACGTATCATTGACATAAGTAGCAGTATGCATGTCTTTCATGTACAAAACATTTATTACACTCCCTTTTTGGGGGTGAAAAAAGCAAAATATTCACAAAAATCGCTTATTTCGGGAAATAAATTATCAATTTTATATGAACATATGTAAATGAATAAGTCCAACACAGAATCATTTATCATAGACACATGTACTAAAACTTATAGATTTAACGCAAAATATAATATCATTTCCTTTGTTTTGGGGCAAAAATTGCACAATTTAAACAAAACCTGCTGATTTTGGGAAATTTGCTCTAAAATCCTCAATAACATATAAAAATAAAAAATTTCAACATGAAATGACTTATCATCAATATAATAGGTGGTATGTAAGCAATTAACACAAATGGTATTATCATACCTTTTATCTTGGGGTAAAAACTGCAATATTTCCACAGAAGAAAGTGAATAATCATATAGACAAATATAGCAAAAAGACATTTATTTAAAATCAATATTTACATAGTCTCTGATTTGGGAAAACAGCAAAACATTCAAAAAACGAGAGGCTCTCAAGAGCCTGTTTTGCTCACGTGGATCCTTTCTTGCACCATATCCAAAATTAATCTATGCTCTGTGCTAACAGCCATCTTCGACGAGATACGAACATAAAAATTAGTCACTTTGAGTCAATAGAGGAATATCATGCTAAAATTTAACTAAAATTGTCCCAGCAGATTCAATGGGGAATATCTGTAAATGCATTTCCAATATGGTACTATTTTCAAATATTTTTTCCCGCTGACAAGCACCTTCGATGAGGTAGTAACATAAAAATTGTGACCATGTTTGGTTCCTAATGGCTCAGAGGTTTTAAAGGAAAAAATCTTTGAATACATTTATCTAGGGTCAATTTTTTTTAAATATGTGTCCTGCTGGCGGCCATCTCGTATGCAGTACAATACAAAAAAAATCAAATTTGAAGAGAATCATCTATGGACTATTGTGACCAAGTTTTGTTCCAATTGGCCCAGTAATATCAGACAATAACATCTTTGAATCCTATTCCCGTAGTTTCCCATGTTAAGCTATGTTCCCTGTTGGCGGTTACCTTGGATGGGGTTACAACCGCAAAAAATCACAAATTTTGAACAGGACTACCAAAGGACTAATTGTATCAATTTTTTGTTACTTTTGGCTCAGCACTTTCAGAGAAGATCTTTGAATGGATTTCCCAATTGGGTCCCTATGTTAAACTTTGTACTGCACTGGTGACCATCTTGGATGAGGATAC
>MJUU01037929.1:29657-48831 GCA_002080025.1 Modiolus philippinarum
TACACAGCGAGGCCTTCAAAAACGAGCTTTGCTCATATATACTCATAGCTATCTCGTGGCCACGAAATATTATCTCACGGCCACGACCAAGTATGTCGTGTAAACGAGTTAGTTTTTCGTGGCCACGACATAGCTTTCTCGTGGCCACGACCTAGTATGTCGTGAGAACGATTTAGTATCTCGTGGCCACGGCATAGCTATGTCATGGCCACGACTTAGTATGTCGTGGGAACGAAATAGTATCTCGTGGCCACTATTAAAAACAAAATAATTATTGTCCCCTCCACGCTTCTGTACTAACCTGATTTTTATGCAGCACCAACTTTTAAACTGAAGATAAAGTTTTTCGGCTTGTTCATTCGTTGTCCGTCCGTCATATCTCCCCAACACTATCACTCAATTGAAATAAAGATAACAACTTTAGCGATGAAGAACAGGATATAAAGTCAAGCGTACAGGTGCTGATCCAGGGAATTTGAAAAATGGGAGTTCCGATATAGAAATGAAAGGAACGAGCGGAGCGAGGCGCGAAATGTTTTGGGGTAGTAAAACATTAAGATTTTCTTTAAAAAATACATGATTGTCAAAAAAAAAAATAAATAAATAAATAAATAAATAAATAAAAAGCAAGGGGGTTCCAACCCCCAGGAACCCAGGAACCCCCTCTGGATCCGCCATTGTTGTGTTCTTTCAACATTTTTATGTCCTTTTTCTCGAATGTGTATTGTACATTTACCCTTTTAATGTTATTTGAATGGGAGCTAGTTTGAAACGCACAACTTTAAACACCATGTTGATGAGAAATGCCGCTTATAAACAGTAAGCAAAGAAAATGCTGTTTAATATGAGATTTGCAATTTTTTATGAACAAATAGAGGGGCATGGATTAAATGTGCATGTGCAAAAATCCCCATAAAACATGGTAAGAATAAGCAAATGGAACAACGCTTTCGTTGTTGTTCTTAATCTTGAAGTCACTTGATAGTTGTTGCACAACTTTACATACATGACATTTGAAATGAACGCGAATCAGCTGATTTGAGTGTGTATATTGACGACAAAATGGTGTCGCCTCCGCGAAAAGGGAACAGATGCAATTCAAAATACCAAAATGAATGGATAAAAGAGATGGACTTTTTGACCAAGAGTTATAAAATAGACACGCACTGTATCTGTAATTTGTGTGGCATCCTCTTTTCCGTAGTGCACGGAGGACGAAATGACGTTGTTCGCCGTAGAGAAACAGAGGGACACAAACGTAGTACTCGACTTGGACTCAAAATGCTGACATTCTGATTACATTATTCACAGTGACTTCGGTGTTTTGTTTTTTGTAGCTGAGCACAACCTACCATTCACAGTAGCTTATCATTTTAATCAGTTATGCAAAAACAATGAAACTTAAGAACTGGATGACTTGACAGAGGAAGAACTGGAGACCAACTGTCACTAGCAGCAGAATTTACGCTACACTCAGGATATGCAAATTGATGTTCAATGCAATACTGTACTGAATCTAAAAGCTACTACATGTACTGGAAATCTAAGATTTCCGGTACTACACAAAGTTTTGATTCTCTGGGATTAATACATTATTATGTTATATTAGTCCCAGTTGTAATGCAGATAGTGAGAGAGTGTTCAGTTGTGTCAGAAAAATACATACATTGTTTAGGTCTCAATTGCAAAATGACAAATTGTAAACTGGCTACCAAACTTAACATTGATAATGGATGTTACAATTATATACCATGTGTAGATGTTATGAGTAAAGCTTTATCTTGATGAACAGAACTCTAAGTGATATTATTAAATGGTGCTTAATTGTATACTGAATGATGGTGCTCAATTATTTTTTTTTTGTGTGTGTGTCTTTTTCATAAAGTTGAAGAAAAGTATTTCTAGTTAAGTATTTCTAGTTAAGTATTTCTAGTTGCGCGTGGCGCGCAAGAAAGGTCGATAAAAATGCTCACTGGGAGTTCACTGCCAGCCAGTGAGATTCTCACTGAGAAGTCTTCTTAAATGTTAACATGTTTGCTTCAAATTGAAAATATACCTTAAATTCACTTATTTTAAGTCACAATCAATGTAACATTTTTTAAAGCATACAGTTTAACCCCACCACAATTTTTGCCCCTGTCCCAAGTAAGGAATATGTTGGTAACTGGCTTGTCCGTGTCTTCTTATAAAATTTTAGTTTCTTGATATTTGGGTTATTGGATGTGGTTTGTTTCCATTGATTTATTCACTTTTTTACCTTTTTAGGGCCATTTAGGGCTTGCTATATGGTGTTAGGTTCCTCACTGTGTTGAAGACCGTACGGTGAACCCTAGACGCTTTGTTTGGGGGCGTTTTAACCTGGATATGGGATGTTGTCTCCTTGACATTTACCCCATTTCCTTTCTTCTTCATATTGTTTATTGGTCTTGAATTACCTATGAAAGCTTTATATTAGTTTCTTTCCATACAATGTAAATTTCATATTCGGTGATGTCAATGTATTGATTATAGAGGCCCAAGACAGGGTAAAAAAACAACAAGAAAATGCAATTAGTTTCAGAACTAGAGGAATAAAATCTATTATTTACAAGTCATTGAATATCATACTTCTACTGTATCAAGGGTTAAACATAAAAGTTCTCGCTAAAGCTCGAACTTTTTAAGTTTAACACTCTCAACAGTAGAACTATGATAAACAACCACTTCAAGGGATAGATTCTATTTTTAAAGCATGTTATTAAACCGCTTTATTATGTTTGTTTCTAAAACTTATTTTAATATATGTGGTTACTTGCCTGAACACAACCATTTCTATGGCAGAAATGGAATGTATTGTGTAGAAACATACCTGGCGAAAGTGGGGGTAAAAACTTATTGGAGATTGCACAAACAATAGACGTATATTCGCCAATGAAGGGAACTTGGTTAGTCGGCAATACATGATCAAGATACTTCCATCTCTTTATTCTGGCATTTGCCGATTCGACAATCCATCTAACCTGAAGTCAATATCAATAAAACTGAATATAACCCTGTTGCAATATAATTGTATATGATGTACATATATACAAATCTATACATGTTCATCCTAGTACCATGGCTTGAATTTTCGCCTACATGAAAAACTTAAACAATGATTTAAAAGATGCAGGTAATTATTATGATTGGATATATACAAGAGATTCCATTTATCGAAAGGTGTCACATAATTAATAATGCTAAAAGTTGTAAAATGCTACATTCTTATTACCAATTAGTTATCCTTCTTTATCTTTTTTATGTTGTTTTCCGTTTTTTATAAAATATTATAGCTATGGTTTTTTTACTGTTGGTTTTGTCGACTTGCTTGAAAATTACTTAAAAAAAATCTTCACTCGATAATTTCAAATTATAATGAAACAATTAAAGCCTTCTCACATCGGCCAATAATGTTTTTATTGACCTTAATCATGCATCAACCTCTGACTTCGTCCTCGGTGGATATATGAAGAAGGTCGTTTAAACATGTTTTGACCTCATTAGAAATTATAATTGCATGATATGCCCTTCTGACTATTGTGATCAATAAATGAAATACTCTTCCATATTATGTATAGAGTATGTTCCGGTAAAGTTTTGGTAAAAAATACTACAATCTGGTTACTACGAAAAAAATTATTTCCGGATTGACAAACACCAGCTATGAGATCTATTGCAAAATCGCCTTTTTCATTGGAAGTTAGACTGGCGGATGCCATGCGTCTGGCAGGTCATGCTTAACCTTCCGGAATACCTGATGTCTTATATATTAGACTATCATCTTTAGTTCTGTCTTCGTTGATGATGTTTGTGGTATAGATTTGTCCTTATTATTGTCGGAATACTTTCAAAGTTACTGTTTGAATGTTACAAAAGTAACATGGGTTTATATTGGTTTTGTCTACGTGTTAGATAGTGACATTAACCGATCAGCAACCAAACAGACCTATTTTCTAGATGGAAGTGTGATGGTTGCCATCTGTGGAGCAGACCATGCTTACCCTCTCGGGACACCAGATGATACCACCAGTTTTTATAGGGGTTCATACTCATAATGCTTAAGTTTTGTGCCGTTTTTGTTGAATTTTGTTTATTTGTTCTGTCTTAGTCATACTGTCTAAATTCCTTTTGAATATGAATTGACGCGAATTACCCCTCTTCCCTTTTTGCATTGGTATTTGTTTGCCAGTGTTTCAATAATTTTCAATGCTGATTAAATCCACGTCCAGTCATAAAACTTTTTTGTAAATGTGTCTATTTTTTCAGCATAATACTAACAAATCATTTTGACTTTATTCAAGTTCACCTTTGTGACTAATCGACTTGAATTTGCCTCTTCAGTGGAAAGCTGTTGCTGTCCTTTGGGTAGAAATGTTGGCATTTCAGCTTTTATGCCCAACTCTTCTAGTAGGTCTAAGGCGTCTCGGAACCCTCGGTCCACAACAAAAATGTCGTTTTCGTTGACCCATGACTTCATGTCCTCCCCGTTTGATTTAATCATGTGCTTAAGAATGGAAGCATCGTTATTCTTTGTGTCAGCCAAGTAGGGGCCAACAACAGTGATGAAGTAACCGGTTGTTGTTACAACCACCATAGGTTTAACTAAGGGACGACCTTTATGTACGCTAAAGGACCTCCTCTGAAATTGAAAATTTCCACTTTTGTTAATATATATATATGTACCGTCCAGTACCAATATTGCATGCGACTCTAATATGTCTCCAAAAAGTGTTTGAGCCAAAGCTCTGGTGTGATGTATAATAACATCTTCACGGGTAATATGTTGAAAACCTAAATTCTCTGGAACAAACTTTTGCATAAGAGCATTTCTAACAGACGAAATTGCCCGTCTCAAACTTGAGCTAGAAATGTTGAAAATTGTGGCCATAACTCTGTTAGCGATGCCTGCTTATAATTTGAATAGGAAAATGCCTAATGATGTTCTGACACTTCGGGCAGGTGTATTCCGAACATGCTCTTTAACGTAGATATGCAAAACATCGAAATCAACCTTGCTTATTCCTGTTAGATTGACGTAATCTGCAGATGACAGTGCAGTATCTGAATCAAAGTCAATCCTACCCTTATCGTTACGTAGTGCTACGGACCTCAATTTCTGCAAAAGTTCCATAATGGAAGTTCTGTTAACGAATGAATCACCATAAGAGGATCTAAAATGAGATATTGCTTCTTCTGTGAAGTTATCGTCTTTCAAATGACTTGGACAGCAGCGGCTTCCCGCAGGAACTATAATTTCATTATACAGAAAAACAGAAAATCTGGCTTGTGATGGTACTACAAGTAACTTTGGCCCAGGTTTCTTGCATATAAAACAGAAGGAATGGCTCTTAGATGTACATGGGATTTTTAGTGTTACTGATGGAGGACTTGGTAATTCAGTGGATGCCTTTCGTTTTGGTGTTTTTGGAAGATAGTCTGGATCTACTGACCGAGAGTCGTCACGTCTTTGGTTATTTTTCGGTCTGCTTTCATTCACATAATACCTATGTCTACATTTATTGCAAAGAGTGTCACTAGACTTTGTTTTAATCAGAAATTGCTTTTGAAGATATTTCAAGATAGATTTTGTTATTTTTCTTCGTTCATGAATTTTTGTCCTTTTACTGCATAGCACACATGGAAAGTTCTTAGGTCCGGTTCCTGGCATTCTAAAATAAATTAAAAGAATAAAAAAATCAATGTGAATCCTTTTTGTCGTGCTATTAAAACGTTATTATTCAAGGTAAAGTAGCAATAATAAAAAACAGTTTTCTCCTTGAACTCACATCACATACTACGATTTCCAAATTGTTATCAAAATACGAAGCACTTAGGGGACGAATATTGGACTTTCAGGAGAGGGCTTTGGCGATTTTGCCTCGAAAAACTATTGATTTTCATGAAAAATCTTTAACAAATTATCTGTTTTCACCAAATATCACATCAAATTATTTAATATATCATTTGCAACAAAAAATATTGTTCAAATCAAAATTAAATTATTTATGTTCATGACAAATAGAATTAAAATATTTATTTTTTAACTGGAATCTAGATTAAATTATTTATTTACAAAATCGCCCCAGCCCCCAACCCCGAAAATCAAAATGGTCGTCCCTTTATCAGTAGCGCCTCGGATTAATCTAATTCAGTGTAGTAAATTAAATTGTTATATGTTACGGAAGCGTATTGATGCCACTCGAATAAAAAAAAATCCCCTTATTATGAGATAATATCTCATAATTATTAGATAATTATCTCATAATAATGATTTAACATTTCATAATCATGAGATATTATTTCATAATTATGAGATAAAATATCTAAATTGTGAGATATTATTTCATAATTGAGATGTTATCTTATAATCATGAGATATTATCTCATAACTTAGAGATATTTATCTCATAGTCATGAAATAATAAGTCATAATTATGAGTTTTTTATCTCATAATTTTGAGATATAACCTCATAATTATGGAATACTATTTCAATAATTTGAGTTATTATACTTTAAGCAAATTTCTTACATTATTCATTCATTTCATTGGATAATCGATATTTGTTAATTTTCACTATCGTTTCTTAAGCCACGCCCATCCTTAACAACATGTGTTAATCATTAGCAACGGGTGTTAATGTTAAAATTAACGCCCGCTCCGATCAATGACGTCATAGATGTATTCAGATTCTTATTTTCTCGTCACTTTTGTTGCTGACAAAAATTACAGCTGACTTAGTCTTTATAGTATAACTAATTGACCGTCGTGAATATCAATAAAATGTCACGAGTGCCGAACAACGCAGAAGGATTTAACGAGTTGCAGAACTTGTTCTGCAACGAGTTAAATCCACTGCGTTGATCGACATGAGTGACATTTTTATTGATATTCATGACGGCCGATTAGTTATGCTTTTTATTATATAGATTTTCTACTCAAAAACCGAGATTTTAGATACGGATTATTTTTTCTATGTCAATACGCCAGTTGTTTACTTGACGAAGACATTGAAGAGACACTGTGACGTCGCTTCATTAAGACCTCATCTAGTGACTAGAAATCCTTTATTTTCACCGGTGACAATCCTGAGAAAACTCGATAAATCACCGCTATCTATATAATAATATGTGTTTTTGATGTTGCATAAAAATTATTCTTATTCTAATAATATTCAGAATAATGATTTTCAGACATAATGAACATTAAGCGTTCAGTATAATAAAAATCATAATGCCCTTGTATGAAGGTGTTAGTTCGATTAACTCACTCGGTAAAAAATTATCACCCTCGACGTTGTCTCGGGTGATAATTTTTACCTCGTGCGTTAATCTACCCTAACACCTTTATACATTATGTTTATAATATTATCTCATAGCTATGAGATATTATTTCATAATTACTAGATAGTACCTCATAATTATAAAATGATAATTCATTTCAATGAGGTAGTTTTCTGATAATTTTGAGATAATTATCTTATAATTTTGAGAAAATTATCTTATAATTATGTGATATTATCTCATAATTATGAGAGATTATCTCATTATTATGAGAGATTATCTCATAATTATGAAATAATGTCACTTGATTAAGAGAAAATATCTCAGAATTTTCAGAAAAATATCTCATAATTATCTGGCAATTTTTTCATAATATCAAATATATCTCATAATTATGAGAAAATATCTTATAATTATGAAATATGAGATAATTATCTCATAAAAATGACTCATTATTTCATAATTATGAATGGTTACAAGCACTTTCGTTCATTTCCGTCACTGCACTTTATCAGTCAGAAATAAGAAATGACTACAAAGTAAACAAAGACGGCGAAGTAATCTACACAAACCATGATCTTCACTTAGTACTTGCATTCTATATACGGAATGTAATTATAGTATTGAATGCAATATTTTGTAATTTTTCAAAAAAAAGTGGACCGGGTGCACAATTTTTCTGATGAATCGACATATGGCATTCGATCTTAAAATAAAGTCATGAAGTCAACTGAGATAAAAAAATAAATGTTTTGGCATGTTTTGAATTCATTTAGATTATAATTATGCATGTATATATCTGTTTTAACAAACAATATTTCTTCCATTGCTCAAATAACTTTCCTTTAAGACTTGTACATGTAAAACATACCCTTAGCAATTACATATATAATCCACAATCGCATGGAGTGAGAAACGAGCATTTAAAATATTTGAAAATTTACCTATCGAGAGTGTAGAAACAACGGCAGTAGAATACCGAAGGAACAAAGGGGTAAAATTAACAAAAATCGAAGTCCAAAGACAGGTCAAAAACGAGAACACAGAAAACAATGACGCCAGACAGACACAAAGCACAGAACCAGAAACCACAACACTCAGAACAAAGGCACTCACAGTGTGAACTCCAGTGAAACTGAGAGTGACATCAGGTGCTCCGGAAGGGCAAGCATGTCCTGCTCTGTCAACAGCACCCGTCACACTGTGGGTGATTCAATCCGGGAAAATGTCAAAATCGGCAGTCAAATGTCGTTTCTCACGATATACGGTTGTGGATTTTATTTCTTTAATGATTTCAAGGAGGTTTTGGACGAAAACATGATCCCTCTTTTTTGATGATCCGAAATAAATGTGTTCTTTAAAACAGAGAAATGAGACATTAAAACTTGATCAAACTTCGGTTTCGTTCCTCTCACTTCACTTTTAAAAACCCTGTTTTATTGTATCAATTAAGCTCAGCTAGTCTTAAGATAATGTCAAGTACTAACTTTTGAAAAATTACAGTGCAAAAATGAAATATGGAATTAGGTGGTATTGAACCCTCAACTCTACAACATCCATTTCAACGAAATGCAACGCCCGTACCGATTGAGCTACGACATCCTCAGAAGTAATATGTGTAATTTAATACCATTTAAAGCTCCTTGTCAAATCTGATATCTAGTTTCGGACTCGTGCAGTTGCTAAGCGAACAAAAATGATGTGGACTGGGTTTTTATGCTCATTAAACAGAGAAATGAGACATTTAAACTTGATCAAAACTTCAGTTTCGCTCCTCTCATTTCACTTTTTGTGCAGTAGAGATGGCTTATTTCGAAAAACCTCGTTTTATGGTTTCAATTATGCTCAGCTAGTCATAAGATTATGTCAAGTATTATATTTTGAAAAATTAAAGTGCAAAAATGAAATATGGTCCTGGGTGGTATTGAACCCTCAACTCTAACATTCACCGCATCGTAATGCAACGCCCAAACTGACTGAGCTACGACATCCTCTGAAATAATATGTGGAATTTAATACTATTTAAAGTTCATTGTCAAATATGATATCTAGTTTCGGACTTGCTAAGCGAACAAAAATGTAGTGGACTGAGTTTTTATGCTCACAAAACAGAGAAATAGGAATGAAATATGTCACTATTGACCATAAGCGTCAAAAGATAACAGATAAATATTCATGTACTTGCAGACGATTTTTGCGGACATAACGCATATTCTGTGCATTACACCAACTTGTTTACACAGTTTATTCGTCATTTATTTGAATAAACAGTATCAGGAAAGTACAGAAAAGTTGATAACGGATGTAAAAAGACATCTTCCAACCAATTTGTAACGTGCAGCCCTTCAAGTTAAACACGACCATTGACATAAACAAAACTCCTTTTGATGGGGAGGAAAATCCCAAACGCAGAGTCAGACAGGGTGGAAGATGCTAAATGTACTTAAAACTCCAAGAATTATCGTTCAGTCATGTACATAAAGAAAACGAAGCAGCTTGTTTATCAAAGCGTAAAAATACTGCACACAAATTGGTCTTTTGTTGACTGTGACTGGAATAATTTTAATTTACAATAAATGCCGGATAAAAATACTTACTTTAAATAACTAATGAACTAATTGTGGACCAAGAATACGATGATCATCTTCTCAAGTTGTACATCTTTCAGTCGAACTGGCCTCATTAGAATTATTTTATCACCATGTCGGCAGTTAGACAAAAACAGCCACTGCTTCCCCAAAATGCGCAAGTTTCCGTCTGTAAACACCTTCGTCACCACCCCCCTTTTTGTTACATTTTTTATTTTTATCTACAGTTTACAGTATTGTATATACATTAGAATTATCAAGAAGGAATGCAAAATAGATAGAAAAAAGGAAACGAAAAAAAAAATGAAGAAATTAAAAATCTCCGTTTCGACTTATGGCCCCAACCCGACATTGTCTTCCGCGATGGCATTAGATCGCAAGATATTATTTTCATAATTCCAACACAATTTTACAACCTTTTGCTGAGAAATTGTCATAGTTTACGAAAATATTAATATCAACATACTACCATTTGTAGCATTCTTTAATCAGTTTTAAATTTTAATGAGATAGTACGTCGGAAAAATACAGAAAACGTTGAAATTGATACAGTCTGCGTTTCATTTTTTATTTTTTCGACTTGGCCACACTCGTCGACCAAAATTGAAAGTGGCTCATTTTGAAGTTTATTTATTGTAAATTTGATTAATCGTGTTTTAATTTTGGTCGACGGGTGTGGCCATTCCGAATTTCCTTAAAATAACTGAAAATTTGTATGAAAATCGTCCGATTTCCGTTTTTCCGCCATGTTTCCGGATGTTATACAGCCATAATAGTCTGCAATTATTTATAATCGATATTGATTTATAAAATTTAATGCCTAGGGAATAGTTTCCACTAATGAAGGCGATGCTCTTACTGGTTTGAAAATTTACCATTTACTGGGCCGATATTGACCCTTCGTGTCTCTATTCCTTTAACGCTGTCAAAGTATGCAACTGACAAAACAGATTATTTTAAAAACATTGTGTAGTTAATTTGTTTTTCAAAATATATATATTCTCACAATGTTGTCTTGTTACATAACGATGATCTGATAAAAGTGTCAATTTTCTTTTAAATGGTCATATCAGTGACTTGTATGCAACATAACATATCAATTTTGAAACGTAATAACTTGCAAGTCATTGTACATTCATTTCGGGGAGGTTTAACTGATTTAAAAAAAATAAATATCAATTTTTAAAATTCAGATTTTAAAGTCTTAACGCATAATTTCTATCTGACATTTTTTAATAATTAAACGCTTCAGTTTTGAGATTTATATATAATCTCGAAATTTTACATACATTTACATGTATTTTAATCGCACGATATGTCTGCTGTGTCCAGTATAATATAGACTTACTTTGTCACACATAGAATGCCATCGAAAGTAAAAGTTATCGAATCTAGTTATTTTAAACACTCGCAGTGTGTTACTTTTTACTTTATAAAGACTTTAATTTTGAATAACTTTTTTACTTAGTTAGTTGTAAAATATTTCCCTTTTTAAAATCTCAGATGGAAAATTACTGAACTTACTTCACATGCCAAACTGCCGTTTACGATTTTTACATTTTGTTCAGATAAATATTTTACTCTTCCACATTTTGAGTACATACTAAATATGCTTATGACCAACCATCGGATTCGTCTCTTACTTCTGCAATTTTGAGAGGGATAAGATTATATGACATCGGTTTAGATTCCAAACGCCAAACATTTTTTAACTTATGATTAGATCCATGAAAACATGATTTTCGTTCAAATCATTAAAAAATATCACAAAACATGAATTAATCAAGCTATAAATCGATTTAATATATGTCTACAACACACAAAATATTAGTCCGTGGGCTTGAAACGCTTCAACATTTTCCGTAACCCCCAATCAATCTTCCGAACTAATCCGATATTTTTTTTTTGTCTTTCTTTGTCCTCTTTTCAAAATAATACACGTTTACACGAGCATAACCAGTTGCAAATAGACAGTAAAGGGCTTCATTTAAAGTACACAACGACAAATTCTTCCATTTTCGTTTTAACATAAATGTCATCCTTTAGGGTCCACAATTTTTCTAAAGATAAGTAATATGTACTTAAATGAAAAGGTGTTATAAGCTATTGTCGGTGGCCTCCTTTTTGAGTAAAAAAATAATGTATATTAACATCAAATGTACTGTCACATTTCATAACGGTTCATACTTCTATAAATGTACTTATTTGTCAACTTTTATCCGGTTTGCCAACTGGAAAAGGTGCAAAATATCGTATTTTCCCCATCTTTGTTACATTTTTAACTATGGGCGTACCTGCAAACTACGGCAACAGATTCATCGTGTATCGTTTAAAGCTTCATCTGTCAGTATATCTAATAGTGAAGTGGCTCGTATGTACCCTGATATTTAAAAATAGATCAGGGGTGATATCAACATTAGGGTTTTCGCTTTTTGAATATAATGTCCAACTGCAATAGGAACGGAACGATTTCCGGTTTTCATGTAAATTAGTCAAACCGGCAGATTTGACGAGGATGACATACGAATTACGCTATTTATGGTTAGTTTGGCGTAAAATTACACTGAAAAGTGCATATTTTGATGTTCATCATTTGAGTGCAGCCAAAAAAAAAACAACAAGTAAATGTCATCTGCCACAAAAATGATTTCCTTGCATACGACCTAGAATTTGCACGATATCAAAGACAAAAGGTGGAAGTTTTGCTGGACCAACTTCTAATCTTAGGGGACATTTTAATTAAAACTAACTTTCAGTGTAGCCCAGTCATGGCAGGCCTTAATGGTAAAACAGATTTCACGAATTGAAGTTGTCTAAAAATTAGCGGAGGTGCTGTTCATGGTCCCAAAAACAGACAAAGACAGATAAGATTTCAATCAACTTGTCCGCCAAAAACACAAACACTGATATGTTTCATCCACATCCAACTTTGATAAAATTATAAATGCCAACTTGTAAAACCACTTCATAGTGAAATTAGTTTAGGTCAGTAGTGAAAACAAAACTACACAAGGTTAAAGAAACAGCTCACTCCGGTACAATATATCATTGTGTAGTAGGGATTAGCCTTCACTGTGATTTTTTCAAAGACTAATCACAGCAAAAAAGTCTATTTAGTTTATTGTAAAAATAAGAAAAACCCTCATACCAATTCTTTTGGATTGGTTACGGCAACACCCAACAATTTTTTAACTGCGACTTTGTGAATTCAATTGTTATTGAGCTACAGGTTAACAAAATTATCACTGTTAAACACAGAAGTTTTAATGTCTCAGACTATGTGGACATAATTTTTTTATCATACATTCAAGGACTTTTCAATTAAGTGAAGGTTAACGCACAATTTGAATTGGATAAATAACTGATGGAGTTTAATGTCTAGAAATTAAGGTTTGCCAGTGTTGGATCTATCCTTTCTGCTATGAGGAAAACCCGGCCCATAATTTTTGCAAATGCGGGGGTCAAGATTTTCAAAATACCGGCTAAAAATTTGAGTACTTTCCATGCCCCAAGTAAATACTGGCATCTAATGGTCAATTGAATTGACCACCCTGGAATTTAAACAGTAACCTCATACCCAGCATGACTTGGAGAAAACAAATTATACTGGGTACCTCCTTTAGTTATATGTTATTGTAAAGTCCTTAATTTAGCCCTTAAATTTATCTCTGTGTTGATTTTTCAAACAATGTCATATGAATAAAAATGAGGCTAATACTAATTAAAAGTGGAATTAATAACCTGTTTCACACAAAGTAATTATCAGGTGACTTATGGCTACCACAGGTCTTTTTTCTTTTTTTTTTCTTTTTCAATTTGTTTCCATGCTGTTCTAAAACTTTTTTATAGAACAGAAATCATTTACAACATTTTATTACTTCCAACCTTTGACAGTATATCAAAATGTATTCTTGACTAAACATTCTTTTGAAATTTTGTTATTAGTCAATAAGGCCATAATAAAGTTGTCACTGATCCACAGGATAGTTGAATTATTGCCTGTAATTTTTACCTATATTTATAGCATGTTTGCATATTAATTTACAATTTATCAGACAAAAGATAAGCATAAAAAATTAAGAAAAAAACATTTCTTTGTATTTTTCCCTCAGAAATAATATTAAATATTTTATTATTATTGTATAACAACATAATATTTTCCAAAGAAAGCAACCAAATGTAAGCGTTCAATAAATTTCCATATTGCAGTAATGCAAATATGACTTAAATTTGATGACGTCATTGACAACAAAACCCTTATTACCCAAAAAATTAAGCTTTGCTATACAATAAAAGGGTTATTGCATTAATATTAAGGAATATTATTCCTTGTAGCTCGTGCAATATAAAATTCTACTCGGAACAATATTCCCCAATATTCATTCAATAACCCTATATTATGGTCCAAGTGTTTGTGATACTATGGTCTATATTTGTATCCTTAGCTTAAATTACATTAAAGTTAACATAAGACCAATGAATTTTATTTTGTTAATATACAGGGCAATTCCGTTACTGTTTACGCTATTGATATACTTAGTTTTAATGCCCAATCACTAATGACTGCTTGACCAGGGAAAATTTCTTATTAGCTAAATTTATTTTTGTTCATTGTGTCTGAAACCTCTAGGCCAATTGAAGCTAAAACTTGGTCACAAAAGTCCATAGGTTGCCTCCTACAAATATTGTGTCGCTCATGTCCGTACCCCATCCAATATTAACTACAGCAGGCAACATAGTTCTAACATCGGACTAGATAGTAAAACACCAAAGATATTTTTTTCTAAGGGACTACCCGTCCAACTAGAACTGTGAAAATTGTCCTTAGAATGTCAATTCGAAAACTATTACTCGTCAGGTCCGTTCCCCATCCATTATGGCTGCAGGCGGGGGACATAATTAACACTCTTACTTTTATAAACAACTAGTCCAATTAGAACAAAACTTAGTCACAATTGTTATTAGATGGTTAAAAAACTCTGGTAGGTCCTTATTGTACTAGATGGCTCCTGCAAAGTAGACCTTCTGGGTAAATGTGAAAACATTAAAGCTTTAAGTCATATGTTTGATATGATTTGATAACAAAACCAAAGGCTCACATATTAACCTGTGGAAGCTAAATTAAATTTTCCTGCAAAGTTTAATGATACGATTAATCTAAGGTCAAAGCCAATTTGTAGTATAACCATTGATCTGGTAGGTAACTCATTTAAAATGCCTAGTTATTATCAATTTGAATAATGAGATGCTTTTCAAGAATTCAATTTATTTATCGTATTTCAATCGAGTTCTATGTATAACAAAGTTCCAACCATTTTGGTTTTCTGATTTGTAATAATATATTAAATTTGGTGGATAACCATCAAGTTACAATCCTTGTTAATATCAACTTGATATAGTAAACGGTTTCAAATTAGTATTTACAACATATTCTCTTAGAGTCTTATGTAAAATTACGATCTACAGTGGCCGAAATCTTGTATTTATGATCTGTACAAAATTTATACAATTTTAATGGCCTTATTGTTACAAAGTTAAGTTGATATCAACTTGACATATGATACAGTTTTCAAGAATGAACATTTTACGACATTTCCTATAGGACTTTGTGCTAAATTATGTTCACGGTAATAGCCAAACTATGTTCACGGTGATAGCCATCCATCCATACATACATACATACATACGTACGTACATACATACATACATATATACATACATACAAACATTCATTCATATATAATATATAGAAACATACATATATACATCAATTAATGTGCACATACATACATTCATACATACGTACATATATACATACATACATACATACATTCATACAAATATACACAAATATATAGAAACCAACATACATACATACATTCATACATACATATATACATACATACATACATACATACATACATATATGCATACATACATGTATACATACATACATATATATACAAATACATGTATATACAAACCAACATACATACATGCATACATAAATACATACATACATACATACAAACATACAATCATACATACATACTACATACATACATACATGAATACCTACAAACATACATACATACATACATGCATACATACATACATGTTTAAATACATACATACACACAAACACACATATGCAAAGAGAGGCATATGTTCCTGCAGAGATATACATATTGAATTTCAACTATACAAAGTTGTGTATACATAGTTGTGAAATCACTCGTATTGTGCAAAAAAGCAAAAGTCCTCACTTTTACATACTTAAAAACATACATACTTGAATACATACATACATGAATACATACATACATATATACATATATGCATACATACATACGAACCTACATACATACATACTTAATACATACATACAAACATATACAGATACATATATACAAAAATATATAGAGACATACATTCATACATACATCCATACAAACATCCATAAATACATACATGCATACATGCAAACATACAAACATACATACATTCGCACATACATACATAAATACATACATACATAGATAAAAACATACATACATACATACATACATACATACATACACACAAACACATTTGAAATAACAGAGGCGTATGTTCCTGCACAAATATACATACTTAATTACAACTATACAAAGGTTTGTATACATTAGGTATCTAATCACTCGTATTGTGCAAAAAAGCATAATGCCTTACACATACATAATTAAATACATACATACTTAAATACATGCATACATAAATACATACATACATATATACATACATACATACATACATACATACATACATACAAATTCATACATACATACATACAAATTCATACATACATACATACAAATTCATACATACATACATACATACATACATACATACATATACAAACCTACATACATATACAAACATACATACATACACACATACATAAATACTAACATACATAAATGTTTATATACCTACCGACACATATACATACGTGGATGCATACATTCATACATACATACATGAATACCTACATACATACATACATGCATACATACATACATACCCACACACATACACACAAACACATATATGCAAAAAGAGGCATATGTTCCTGCACAGATATACATATTTATTTACAACTATACAAAGGTGTGAATACATTAGTTGTGTAATCACTCGTATTTTGCAAAAAGGCATAAGGCCTCACACATACATACTTAAATACATACATACTTAAATACATATATACATAAATACGTACATACATATATACATACATACATACATACATGCATTCAAACATGCATACATACATACATACATACAAACATACATACATACATAAATACATAGACGTACATACATACATCCATACATACATACATATATACATACATACATACATGCATACATACATACATACATACACATATAAATACATACATACATACAAATTCATACATACATACATACGTGCATATACAACCATACATACATACACACATACATACATACGTACATACATAAATATATAGATACCTTCCGACCCATATACCTACATGGATGCATACATACCTACACACATGAACACAGATATACTTACATGCATGCATACATTCATCCATACATAATTCATACACATACATATATACATAAATACATACATACATATATACATACATACATACACACATACCTACAAACATACAAAAATACATACATACATACATACATACAGAGGGTACATAACTTTCTTTGACAGTTGGTAATTGGTCTGTAGCTGGCATGTTCGTTAACTACTAGTAGTCTCTTGTGATTTCAAGTTTATATCCGTATATTTAGTTCTTTCAGTTTCATTGTTCACAACTGACTCAGTCCTGTTGCCAACTGAATTTTACTGTTGTTACGATTGCTTTTTGATTTTTCACATTGGCTATAGGGGAAGGTTTGGGCCCAATAAAACTAGTTTAAGCCCGCCGCTGCAGGTTTCCGTCTGTCCTATGTCAGGAAATTAATTAAGCTTTGTGCGTCTTGTCTTTCCATTGCTCCAAACGTAGACTCACACCTCGCTTCGTGGGTATGTTCCCCTCTATCCATTGTCTTAAGTCTATTCTTTTTGACCCCTGCCATTCTTTGAACTCTAAATACAACAGATTTCCCACATGTACCGTGAGCGGTTGTATGGTCTCTGGTACGAGGTCCGCCTGGGTCTGTTCACTTTGTGCGATTTGACTGATCTCTGCTGCTAAACGTATGATATCTTCTGCTTTTACACTTTCGAGCATCTCTGGGCAATCTATCTCACTTGCCATGACGTTTTCTCGTAGCAATTTGTCGTGGTATATTTAAAGTTGAACGTGCACTCGTTTTTTTATAGTTACTGAATCATGTATCCATGGCTCTGATTGGTTCGTTTATTTTGTAAGGAGGCTTCTGATTGGCTCTTTTTCTCGTGTTTTGATTGGTTGGTTTGTATCCAACCGAGCTGTCCGATTGGTTAGTTTTCCTGTGATCTGATTGGTTCTCGGTATCCCACACCTTGATACCCAGTTCCCGCCAATGCTCGGTGATATATCTGCCATAGGTCCCCGGCCCTATGCGGGTAAAGGTGACACAGACGTGTGGTGTAGACGTACAGTACAACAATGCGACCTGCATTAACAATTCCATCATCTAACAGGGTCTCTGCAACCCTCTCAAAGATCCTAACAACTTGCTGATCCATCTCCAAATGAAACCAAATCTTCCAAACTCTAACCTTTATTATTTCATTGACATTTACACCTTTTGTCTTTGACATTTACACCTTTTACCCCATGTTCCTCGACACCGACATTTACACCTTTTGTCTTTGACATTTACACCTTTTGTCTCATATAAAGTCTCATTGACATTTACCCCATGTTCCTCGACACCGACATTTACACCTTTTGTCTCATATAAAGTCTCATTGACATTTACCCCNCAGACGTGTGGTGTAGACGTACAGTACAACAATGCGACCTGCATTAACAATTCCGTCGTCGAACAGGGACTCGGCAACCCTTTCAAAGATCCTGACAACTTGCTGATCCATCTCCAAATGAAACCAAACCTTCAAAACTCTAACCTTTATTATCTCATTGACATTTACACCATGTTCCTCGACACCGACATTTACACCTTTTGTCTCATATAAAGTCTCATTGACATTTACCCCGTGTTCCTCGACACCGACATTAAACCTTCTCATTGACATTGACTCCAAATCCCCAACGACCTACCTTTCTGTCTTCTCTTTTTTTTT
>MJUU01037931.1:0-36050 GCA_002080025.1 Modiolus philippinarum
TGTAAATATAGTTAGTGTTGACCCTGACAGTTCTAATAATGACTTTTATGAAAAAATTGATTCGCCATCTATCACACCGAAGCTGGAAAATTCACAGATTCTACAAGATTTAGATTCGAAACTTCAACATTTGCCAAAGATTCAAAAGGACCAGTTGAAACAGTTACTCCGTGAATTTGAACATTTGTTTCCGGACATTCCAACACGAACTGATAAAATATTTCATGACGTTGATGTTGGTGATTCAGTGCCGATAAAACAGCATCCATATCGACTGAATCCGATCAAACAAAAGTACCTGCATGATGAAATTCAGTATTTGTTAAAAAATGACTTTACTGAACCTAGCAAAAGCAATTGGAGCTCGCCTTGTATTCTAGTGCCAAAACCTGATGGAACTTATGGCATGTGTACGGACTATAGAAAATTAAACAGTGTTACAAAAACTGACTCATTTCCAATTCCGCGCATTGATGACTGTATTGATAAAATTGGAAATGCTAAATACATAACAAAAATTGACTTATTAAAAGGATTTTATCAAGTTCCTCTTACAGAGCGTGCAAAAGAACTTTCCGCTTTTGTTACACCCGATGGACTATTCCAATACAAAGTGATGGCTTTTGGCATGAAAAATTCGCCGGCAACTTTTCAGCGTCTAATCAACAGTGTTATTTCTGGAATTGACGGTTGTGAAGCATAGATTGATGACATTCTTATATAAAGTGACACTTGGAAAGAACATCTTCAAATACTCCGAACTTTTTTTGAACGTTTAAGCAGTGCTATGTTCACAGTCAACCTCTCAAAGAGTGAATTTGGATGTGCTTATGTAAACTATTTAGGACATGTTGTAGGTCAGGGTCAGGTAAAACCTATTGATGCTAAAATTAGTGCTATTTCTAGTTTTCCTAAACCTGAAAATAAGAAACAATTGATGCGTTTTCTGATACTATAGAAAATTTTGTCAAAACTTTTCTTCAATTAGTGAGCCTTTGACTAAACTATTGAGAAAAAATGTAAAGTTTATTTGGTCTAAAAGTTGTGATGAGTCATTTGAAGAACTAAAAGCCATCCTAGAAAGTGCGCCAGTTTTAGCAACACCTAAATTTGATTGTCAATTTAAATTAGCAGTAGATGCTAGTGATGTTGCTGCTGGCGGTGTTTTATTACAAGAAGGTAAAGATGGTATAGACCATCCTATTTGTTATTTTTCTAGAAAATTTTATAAACACCAGAGAAATTACTCCACAATTGAAAAAGAATGTTTGTCTCTGATTTTGGCTTTACAACATTTTGAAATTTATGTTACAGCTTCAATTCAGCCTATCATTGTATATACCGATCACAACCCTCTTAAATTTATTCATAAAATGAAAGATAAAAATCAAAGACTTTTGAGGTGGAGTTTGACTTTGCAAGGTTTTAATCTAGACATAAGACATATTAAAGGAAAAGATAATGTGATTGCAGACGCATTGTCAAGAGTTTGATAAATTTCGTAACACCTCATTGTTTATTTTAAATGTTTTTTATTGCATTCAAACATTTTCTTTGGGGGGGAGGTGTTATAGGTGGTTAAGGGGTTATAGGTAATCAAATGTTGTAAATATTCTATAATACATTGTATTGATTGTTTTTATTTTGTAAGGCCTTAATATGATGTAATTTGTTGGGCCTAGTTATGTAACTTGTTTACAATAAACAAGGGTCAAGGTTATTACACCCTAGAACATGTGGAATATTCTAGAATTTAAATACAGATTTTAACACATAGATTTTTCTAGAGGTTATCCTTACAAATCATTCTAGTCATGTGATTGTCAGTTGATTAGAATGTTCTAGTTATATCTTGTGGATAGATTTTTCTAGAAATAATAAATGTATTTATATGAGGTAGCTGAAAAGGGTTAGGTCAGTCAGTTTAATAAGTTTATACAGGATTAATTAGTTTATATAGGATTATCACGCACATCTTTCGTATTGGAAATCGACATCAATTATTGTGAATCTATTATCAACTATTTAGTGAGGATTATAAGGATTATTCTATTGGACATTTATTGGTGGAATTAAGTGAACTGTTCATTTGGATTATTACTTGGACTTCATTATTGTCAGATAAGTTATATATTGTATTTAATTTGTAAAATAATTATTTTTTTTTGTCTGATGAAAAAGTTAATTTGAGCCAATTTTGTTTTATCTTTGCTGACTTTAATTGGTCGTTTCTGTCACATAACACTATGTAAAAATCGATGCGCGTGCGAGATTTCCAGTGACGTTTGTTATTTTTTTTATATACATGGGTTGCACATCTTTTCCAATCCGGATTTGACTCGTCATTTAGACGAGGTCATCCGGGGTCAACCGGAGGAAAAATGACATCATCCAACGTTGGAGCAAGGGACTGATATTTTCTACCAACGAATCTTACGTTGTTATTCAACATATTGGTAAAAACTCGTTTTCAACTAACAAAGAAATCCACGAGGAACATTTCCAACCACAAAAAACGAAACTTGAATGGAAATGGAGAAATTACAGCGTCTTGGAACCAGTTTTGTACCAGATTACACCTTGTTTGGCTTAAAATAATGAGCGATCCCGCAAATGCGCAATCGATGTATTCCCAGCTCATGTTATTTTAATTGAAACTGTACAAAAATGTCAACAAAAAGTTTTATTTATCGAATACTGATTAATTGTTATGGGTATGTAGTGGGTATTTAGTGTAATATCAGGTTAACATAATTATTAAATGACGATGCATCTGTAAAAACAAATGAACATTACCATCCTAACATCGTGCCCGTACATGTAAACTTGACGAAAATTACGAGGCGTTCCAAATGTGGTGTTGCATCATGGGAGCGAGTTTACACGCGTAATGTTAATGGCTTCAATTAGTTGCTTATCTCTGTATCTATATGTTTCCGCTGCCCCAATACAGCGAGGTGAAACAATGTATGATTTTCTTACTAATTCTGTCCCATTCCGGACTCAGAAAATATCCGATATTACATAGGGGTCAACAAAGGTCAGCCGGCGTTAATGACGTCTTCTAGCCATAATGAGCAAAGGGAATAAACTGTAACATGTACTTGCTTTAATCCTTAAGGACTTGTTACTTAGAAAAGGTGAGGTGAATCAACTGTTTTAAATTATCAATGGGTTACATTTTCAACCAACTTATTTTATCCCAAAAGAAAGAGTGAGAATTTCCCCGTTTAGCCCAGCTAAGATCGGCAACCACTTTTCAATCAGTTCGGGGTAAAAATGGCACCGGCGAAAGTAAGAATAAGGTGTATTGATGTTTACCTAGTAAATATAATCTATGTAAAAAATCGAATCGCAATATCTTCGGTTTTACAACTATGATTTTGATATTAATAAATATTTTCATGGTGATGTCACTTCCGGTTTACTACCGATTCCGCCATCTGGTGGGAGGTGACGCTGGACCTTAGATACATATAGACAGTATGGAGAATGACAGGTGACTTCTCTATAAATACAAGGCCAATTAGCATATTTACCTGATAAAAAAATAACTGTGATGTTAATTAGTTGTTATTATGTCATTTAATTATCAAGAAAGTTTGGTCGGCGAGTCTTTAAATCGTTTTCAGTGTAAATTAACTTTGATCAGTTGTAAAGAGTGTCCTTACAAATTACCAGCAGGTGTTTGGCAAAATAATCCTTGGGAATGGCCAGAAATCCAGTGGGGTGATGTGTATTCCTACCTTATTGACAGTCCAGGTATATTTTTCTCCCTTTTTCTTGTGAACAGTTATTTTATTTGGCAAATGTTCAGTACATTAGAGAAAAGCAAACAGAAAGTCTATTTTTTAGTTCTAACTTAAAAAAATCATATAAATTAGATAATGTGAAAGATATTCATTTTTTAATGGGAATTGTGTTTTCCATGAAATCTAGAATCTAATTTTACAGAGCAGGACATGCTTACCCTTCCGGAGCACCTGATGTCACTCTCAGTTTCACTGGAGTTCACACTGTGAGTGCCTTTGTTCTGAATGTTGTGGTTTCTGGTTCTGTGCTTTGTGTCGGTCTGGCGTCATTGTTTTTGTGTCTAACGTCATTGTTTTCTGTGTTCTCGTTTTTGCCCTGTCTTTGGACTTCGATTTTTGTGAATTTTACCCCTTTGTTCCTTCGGTATTCTACTGCCGTTGTTTTACACTGAAGATGTGTTATAAGTGAATTTTTAGACGAAGTTTCATTGTAAAAATACTTTGAAATTACTGTAACCTTACATGGCCAGTTGTAATTCAAATTTTACTTCTTCAATACTTATATTTCGTTATAAACAAAAAGTTTTTCAAAAGATAATTCATTTGAATATGCATTCATTTAAAATAAAATAAATAATAATAATTATTATTATAATAAATAAACAAAGTAAAAATTGAAAAATAAATAAAATAAGGAATGATATCAAAGACCAAATTTCCTTGTCTTGTTGAAATAAATTGAAACAGGAGAACATAATATTATTTAGATTTCTACCATATATGAGCCCCCCCCTGATATATAATACCAGTATTCCAACACAAAAAAGTATATTACTAACTAAATACCAAAGCTACTCCAAAATTTGTTCAAGAAGATGGCACTTCGACAACTATGTCCCTCCGGCCTATGCAGATCAATTCAAATCATTTTGAAGACAAAGGATGGTACAAATATTTTAGAGTCTATATTCCTTTCATGTAGCCAGACTACCTTTTTTTATTAATAAGTATCACCTGTTCTTGGTCGAGAACGGGAAAAATACATTCGTCCAAAGCATGTACATTTACTCCATTACCTTTTATTCCTTCATAGTAATGAAAAGAATAAGCGAAAACAAATTTATGAGCAAACGTGTTTTTCGTTTTTCCCTGTTTTTCTTGTGTGTGTTGTGTGTTTTTTTTATGTGGTGCTTGTTTTCCTTTTCTTTGATTTTTGTTGTATTCTTGTTTTGTGATTTTTTTGGACATCTTTTTCGCATTCCATCAGATGCGGTAATTTGAAAAAAGCGCCACAATTTTCTTTTTGGCTTCAAAAGACATGAATTGTCTCTGGTTTTAATCAAAGGTACAATAAAAGATCGGAATTTATTAGCATAGATTTTTTGTCAATTTTTATTGACATTTCACAAAGGTGTCAATTCATATCCCCTCAGATCTGTAATTCACTTTGGTAGGTAAAATGTCACATGGCATCTTTTTCCTTTTATGGTTTTCACCACCTGTTGAGTATTGTCATAAGCAAGCACGTATATTTAAATATACGGACAATAAACAGGTGACAAAAGGGACAAATTAATGACATCTTGATTACTCCCAGTTCTTTCAGAAGCGTTTGACGTTCTGACGCATATTTAAGCAATAACAGTACATTATTTGAATACCCGAGGGCGTCAATCGTAGATTTGACGGTCAAAATGCAGTTTACAGGCGACGCGTAGCGGAGCCTGTAAACGGATATTTTGACCGTCAAATCAAGATTGACGCCCTCGGGTATTCAAATAATGTACTGTTATTGCGATTGTAATGCAATTAAAAACCATTAATCGATTTCATGTTCTATTTTTAACTTGTGTATTTGTAACCATACAAGGAACCAGACTAAACAGGAAACCTTCTTTGTCACAGGTGTGTAGATGGTGGAATTGACGGTCAGTTCTGACTAATCAAAACTTTCGTTATATAAATGTTGCATTACAATCCGAGTTTCATTAATATATCTTGAAAAATATATGAATAAATCAAAGTAGTAGTTACAAAGATTTATTGAAAAAAGTTGATCTTTTCAGCGCCTAATTAGGTAAAGTGTCCAGATGTACGGAATCAAGAATAAAATCTGTATTATTCTTTGGCAACATCAAAAGACAAATTGTCCTTCTTAAGACTCCCTTTATGTTGTAGAAGAAGATTTGCTGTCTGAGACACTAGAATCAGCCAAATATCAGGTTCTTTACAAAAAACAGAATACAGAATTGCATCAGGTCAGATTAAACATCAGGATATATCTTTCATGAGTGTAAGAAATTTCGTCTTTTCCCGAGTTGAGCGTTGCGAAACAAAAGTTTAATTTCTTACACTAGGGAGAAATATCAGGAATTTTAATTTTGATCGAAAATTAAAGAAAAACGCTCACAAACCTATAAGTAATTTCCTGATGATGTCAGGATTTAAGCTTGATCAATCACAGACCAGATAAGATGTAAAATAAAAACCAAACCGGAAGTAATCTGGGCTTGCTGGAACGTAGATTTTACATTAATTGTATGGGAAATCAACAAACTTTCGATGATATTAATTAATTTAATTTCGATCTAAAATATTATATGATGAATGTTTTATGTTTATAATCTTAATACGAAGAATTCGTCATTTTGATTTAAAAAAATCTAATTTTTTACTCGGGCCAAGTTCACATACGATCACTACTGATTCCAAAATGTTTCACTTCGATATCTCGTCGATATCGCGTCATGTCCGGAATAGATGATTTGCCAGTTACTAAAGTTCTTGTCAGTTCTAGTCAAATTTTGTGTTTTTTAGTCAAACCTTCAAAGGGAAGTTACTCCTACACCGGACAAGCAAACATTAAGCATGCACATTTGTTTTAAAGTACGGTCTTCGTGCTTAGCCAGTTTTGACAAAGTAATTCCCTACACAATATTCATGAGATTCTGCTGTAAGTTAGCATATTTTCGAATTTTTAATACTTTCTTAGTCACTGAGAAGACATTTCAAGTTAGTACAGTTGTTTATTTTTATTACTTGAAACAAGTAGCACTTGAAAGCATGGTAAGCGCTTTTTGGGATTATGTTTTGAATTGTGTTGCTGACTAAACATCTGCTAAAGGTTAAACTTTCATAATTTTTGATTAAAAATGTTTTATTTTTTGGTTAGTTATCACAAACAGGGAACCATTCTGTCCCCTTGAGATTTTTCAAAAAGTGACCTCCCTTTTTGGGTTTTGCTAAATTCATTCTGTTGATTGCAGAACTGGCAAATGGTCTACAATCTATACCATTTGAACAACGTCAAGGCCATTTGAGTGTATTTATCATTGTGACGTCAGGTGTTTTATGACTGACGTTTTGTCATGGTAACGATAGTTTTATTACAAAAAAATACTTACGGTTGACCGTCTACCCGTATGAGATGACGTCACGTGCATCAATTTTGTTTACACTGGTCACCTTACACATCAAACAACCGTTTGCGGGAGAAATATCAATGTTTTCCTCCTTTGTTGTCTGAAGATTCATTCGTCAATGAAAAAAAATTAATTTTCGCCATTACAATCCAAACACAGAACCATTTAAAAGACAAAAGTCAGGGAAAATACCCTAACAAAAAAAGGTGTTGGAATGGAAACACCTGTGTTCAGAAAAAAATGCTGGACAACAAGGTAGAACAGTCCATTCTTAATGACCCAGACCAAGACAAATAATCACCAATTCCGCCATGTAGGCCAGAGGGTGGTGATATTTATTTGATAACATCTGGAACCGTAAACATAAGTCTAATGATTGGTCCTGTGATGGGTACATCATCAGTGTGCCCTTATAGGATACAGGAGGCAATGGCATTCCCAAGAAGAATCCAGTTATGTTTGCTCGCAGATATAATTTAAGTAAACACAAGGGTGACAAGAGAGAGAATCTCTCTGAATATAGACGAACCAGAATATAGACGAACCATGCCATCTGTACTTCTTAACATAACAGAAAAAATGATAACACAACTGACAAACAAAGTGTACAAACACATGGCTAGTAATGGGATGAATGGCAAATGCCAAGGTGTTTTAAATCCTCGCAACTTGATCATGAAACAAGTAAGAAATCAACGTTACCACGTTAAACAAAAAAGCACAAAATTCTCATGTCGATGAAATTCAAAATATTTCACAGCTGGCCTACACGTATCACATTGAAGGTCTTGTTCACACATAATAATTTACCTAGATATGAGCGTTATTATGGCGTATCCAGAAATTGGGTCAGAGTTAATAGAATCTTACTGGTATTTTAAAGTCCGATGAACCAGTGCTCTTGTTTTATGATAACGATATTTCTATAATTCCAAACCCAAACTCTGCTGCAAAGCAGGAATCGTTTGTAAATTATACACCTCATTCCGGATTCATCTGTATCTCATACTCCTCGACATAAAAATACCCCCAAAGACACCGCGCTCCATTGTTAACAAGCAAAGCTACCTCCAGTTTGAAGTCTTCTAAGTCTTCACGAAAGAGATTGAAATTTGACAGTCCTATTGAATCAGTGATGTCTTTAGAAATTGCCCCAAATCTCGGCATCAGTAAGAAAATCTCCAGAAGAGAGCAATTCATTTACTTCTGGCAATTCTTTTCAAGCATTTCCTCTTTCCAGATCTGTTTCAAATTCGCAAGAAGAAGTTGAAGAAATTTCTGAATCTCAGAACTATTCTCCTCTGTCACGTTTTAAGAAATCTCCAATCATTACAAAATACAAAAACAAACAAAAGAATATGGACAAAACTTGAAACGTATACATTTAAAAAAAAATGGATACAGGAAAAACCTTCAATGGCTGAAAATTATAATTACATGCCACAATCTGCCATGGAACTCTACAGGAAAAACACGAATAAGACAAAAGACAAACGTAGACAACGATAGGAACCCGAGACAGCCGGACTTTGGTACTGGCACCAGCAAAAGCCAGCGGTAGGGTTAAACCGGTTCACAACAGAATAAAATGACATTCTTTTTGACAAAAAACTCGACTGTCACATTCTTAATTATGCATAAGGACTGTAAAAAGTGTAATTCCCTCGTGTTTTACATATTGATTTTAATGCACTGGATTTGTGCGTGTATAAGATGACGACAATTGGCAGTATTTGAGGAAATGAAAGGTATGGAATCGACGAGTCCACAGATACACCACACTGGACTTGATCACTGGATTACTTCAGTTAGTGATGGAGACAATGTTTATGTTTAAGATAGCAAAAATATTCAAAAGATCTTAAGTTCATCCACCCAAATGCAGCTGTCATCTGTATATTTTAAAGGGAACTGCATGGGTGTATAAAAATCCCTGTGATCGTTTATATGTTGTCAAGTCTATTGGTCCCTTTGTCGAGCAAAGGATGCCAGTGCTTGTGAGAGAACTTTGCCCGATATATTATGCTTGTTGACAACCTGGCATACATTACAAGGGATATACTTTAGCATTAAATTCCATTTAAACCGGTGCTAGGTGCAGTCTTGAACTTACTATAAAAATATATAAGGCAGGAGTGGTTGCTCTTAGTTGAAGGCTTATGGTGACGTCAAGATGAAGATCAACAATAAACATATGAATAAAAGCGTTGTTCCATAACAACAGCAGTAGAATACCGAAGGAACAGAGCACAAAATTACATAAACCAAACTCCAGAGACAAGGCAAAAGCAAGAACACCAGAAGACGGAAGACCAATAACAGTAAATGCCCACAAAACACACTAACACTACATGTACAACACAAAAAATTAAGGCACTAACAGTGTAAACTCTCAAAAATCAGAGTAACATCAGGTGCTCCGGAAGGATAAGCTTAACCTGCCCTGCATACAGCACCCGCAACACAGTCAGCGAGGCATTTATTGGTTTGGAAGAACTGTTTAGTAGCTGATTGGTTAAGGTCATTTGCTAACCCGGAGACAAAACTAATAAAAATCCATGGTGCGTGTAACTTCTCTTACCCTCAATCAGTACCAAGGTAAAAAGGAAAGGTTGTGTAAATCTCTTAAGTATTCAGACAAAAAGAAGAACAAATCTGTACAACAAACTTCACTAACGAAGACAAAAATAAAATTCAACAATTTGATATACGAGACAACACAAAAAAAAAACTAAAGCACTAACAGTGTGAACCCCCATGAAACCGAGGGTGACATCAGGTGTTCCGGTAGGGTAAGCATGTCCTGCTCTGTATATAGCACCCGTCACACTGTCAGTGGGTCAATCCAGGGTAAAATCAAAACCGGTAATTTCAAATTCGGGAAGAATTCTGGCTGAAATCTAGCTGAAAATGTCAGTTTTCATTTGTGACACTGTGACAGTTCATATCTATCCATCTATTATGTCGCGGTGACGACCATAGCATTTCTGAAGGGACGAAAGGAACAACGGCTGAATATTTCACTGACTCAGAAGTTTTTGTGACAGTGCTTTTGCTCTTTCCACAAAGTCACTGTATGAACTGCACACTCTACACCATTTGATTGGTCTTACCATGTATTTATAGGAATTTTGTTCCATGTACATTTACTCCATATCCCTTTTTTCGTTCATCCACATGTTCAACAACAGGCAAACAAAGTCGATTATGGTGTGTTTGCAATTGCAAACAATATAGAATTTTGCTTCCACGGCTATGTCGACAATCAGATTTGACACCTTCCCCAAAAATGAAGACCACGAAAAAAGGCAAAAACTATCATTCAAAAGGAAAACCACCACGTATACATTGGCATTGACTGTGAGGTGACTGTCGCCTGCTTTATTTTTATCAGAATATGGTTTGTTGTTACAGGTGTAACTGTTTGATGCACTATAGATGTGCAAAATCAAATGGAAATGTTGCACGTAACATAGATACTGTAGACAATTCTTTATCTGTAGGAAATGCATGTAGAGAGCATACTAATCCCTGAGTTATTGCTGTTTTCAGATAAAATAAAATAGAATAAAAACAAAATAAAAACAAAACCAATGGTCCCGAAGTAGAATTACTAGTACGTCCAATCACAGAACCTGGAAACACACAATTGAATGCGAGACTAATAATTCCGCAAAGTATAGGGATACTCGACTTAGTCTTACAGTCAGTTAGTAAGATAATATAAATTATATAGTTTAGATTACTTAAACATATTCCAGAGATCTAAAGTTTATCCATCCAAATATAAATCTCCTGTCCCTACTTACTAATTTCTTCAATTTCATCTCGTTAACTCGGTTGTCCCTTCCACGTAAAATTTGCATTGAATAGATTCTGTTATATCAAACAATACAACACCGGACTTGAACGCTTTATAACTTTAGACAGATAACACTCCATAGATCTTCAGTTCATTCTTCAAAATGTTAAAAATTTCCTGCTCCTTCTCTATTTTCAATTCGTTTTCCCGGTTGACCCTTCTATTTTCTACCTTAATTTCTTTATCAGTAGATACTGTTTTTTTTTCATAGTATATATCTTTCCAAATGTAAATATCCCGACCCTAACTATATTTCCATTTTCACATCGTTGCTTCATTGGTCCGATCCACCTTCAATTCATACTAAGTAGATGCTGTTTAAATCAACAAAGTAAACATGCACTACATTGGACTTGAACACTGGACAAATGCTGGATTACTCCAATCAATGATTGAGACAATCTGTATGTTTCATATAGTAAAAATGAAAAAGAAAGGAAATGGGGTGAATGTCAAGGAGACAACATCCCATATCCAGGTTAAAACGACCCAAAAACAAAGCATCTAGGGGTCACCGCACGGTCTTCAACACAGTGAGGAAACTCACACCATATAGCAAGCCCTAAATGGCCCCAAAAGGGTAAAAAAGTGGATAAATCAATGGAAACAAACCAGTACTCCAGAGATCTTAAGTTCATCATCTTTTAATTCCTTAATTAGAAGTGATGGATACAGTATATATAATTCAGATAATTCTCCATAGATCTGAAGATCATACTTCAAAATGTTAATATCCTGCCCTTACCCATTTCTTCATTTCTCAACTCGTTGCCACGGTTTTTCCCTTTTACTTTCCACCATTATTTCTTGATAAGTAGATACTGTTGAAAAAAAAATCTTATGTATCATACAATAAAAATACTCCCGATCTTAACTTCATCAATCCAAATGTAAAACTCCTGTCCCTGCTCATATCACAATTTTTTCACATTTTTGACACATTCGAACCTGTTTACCCAAAATAACAAACATATATGTATTTCTCTAATGATATGTCAAGTTTAAACCGGTTTTGACCCGTCGGATAAATTTTCTTTATTCAACATATGTTGAATAAAGCACCGTGCTATTTCCCGCCAAATCTATTCGGAATACAGCTCTCGGTCTTTATCTTTGATCATTAGAGAAAAAGATTACACCACTGTATCCCGATTATTACCATATCTTATCCACTCTCGATAGTTAAATTTAAAAAATTTAAATGCTCGGCAAGCCTCGCAATTAAAATGTTAAAATTTAACTATCTCTAATGGATAAAATATGGTAATAAACGGGATCTTGTGGTGTAATCTATATTTATTTTACCATATATTTATAGGGATTTTGTCCATGGATATTTACTCCGTATCCCATTTTTTGTTCATGAAGTTTATTGTATATTTTATTTATTACATACAATTAAATGTCAACACAGGAGAACGTAAAAATTCATTAACTTATTCGTATCCCCGGGTTCGTATTTGGGTACTGGGATTTTTTTCAAAGAATTCAAAAGAATCAATTTTTTTTTACCTAAATTTTTACAAGACACCTCAAAACCGATATACATACCAAATATGAACACAATAGAATTGCGAGGCATAACTATCCCGATATGTACGTTTTGGTTAAAAATTGTCCATTTGGTTGATATTTTAAGAACAACAATAAAAACGTTGTTCCTTTGCTTGTTTTTACCATGTATTTGTAGAGGCTTTGTATCATGTGCATTCACACCCTTCCGGGCACATACTTTGTACCCGGAAGTTGCATTTGTAACAAAAACATATGACGTTTTAAACAAATAAGTTGGACGTCATAATCCTGCAACGTCATATTTTGGCGGGAAACGTTTTCAAATTGCAATTTTATCACGATTTCTCGGTGTCACATGACGAGACTTACAGACACTATTCATGAATAAAATATTTTTAGAGAACGTGGAAACTTATGGAATGATTTTTTTCTAAATTCTAGGAAAAACAGTTGATTTTATTTTTATTTAATTTGGAGGCGATTCAACTTCATGTAAGAATCCGTTAGGGCCTAAAATGCGCAAAAATTGAATGTTGTACCCCATCTACCAAATAAAATTTATCTGAGAATCTGGTATCCAATTTGAACTCACAATGTTCCATATTGTAGTTATGTGTTGAAAGTGGAGAAAAGAAGGGAAACGGGGAATGTGTCAAAGAGAGTCGGAGTCGGCCCCTGAATAAAGAGTAATTAAGTTCAGCGAAATAAACAAAATTGAGGGAATGGTATTTTCTTTCGAACCTTGCGAAATTCGGATTTTCGATAATCTATCCGAACGCAAGAAACTACCATTACGTGCTTAATGTAGGGCTTATCTTCACGGAAAATTTTATGCTTATAGCTTTCCACATGTTTTCTTGATAAAACTTCAATAGTTGGTGATGCTTAACTTTTGGCGGACTGTATAGTTTTGTCTTCGTTAATGATGTGTGTGGTACCGTTCTGCCCTTGTCCATGCCTGAATACTAAAGTAATTATAAAAGCTTTCCAAAATTTAGCCTTGGTACTATTTGAGGATAAGAGAAGTAAAATGTGCCATGATCTTTAATTAGTTTTGTCTCAGGGTTACAAAATAACAATAATCAACCAGCTACCTGACTGATCTTTCAAAACGTATATACCTCACTGACCGTGTAACGGGAACTGTTATCTGAGCACGACAAAATTAACCTTTCGGAGCACCTGATGTCACCCTCAGTCTCATGTCCTCAAGTTCACGGTGTACTGACTCCGCCAAGTTTCTCTACTCAGATACATTCCTATGCTTTGTTTTGGGTCGTTTTAACCTGGATATGGGATGTTGTCTCCTTGACATTTAACCCATTTCCTTTCTTTTTCCTATTTAACTAAAAGTGGTAGGTCAATAATAATTGGTTTGTCTTGGTAAGAACATGTCAGTCTGAATATGACTTTTGTCGTTGATCTTAGTTTAATGGTCTTATTTCCACGTTAAGTCCCTCTGATTAGATTTATTCTTCAATAACTATAATTGGTAGGTCAATGATATTTGGTATGTAGCTGGTTCTTAGTTAGAACATAATAATCTGGCATATAACTTTTGTCAGACCTCAATTTTATGGTCTAATAACCACGTAAAGTTTCTCTGATTAGACACATTCTTCAATAACTATTAGTGGTTGGTCAATGAAATTTGGTTTGTAGCTTGGTCTAGGTTAGTATATGTCAGTCTGGCATATGACTTTCGTCCTTCACCCTAATTTTAGGGTCTAATGACCACTTTAAGTTTCTCTGTTCAGATCAATTCAATAATACCTATCAGCCATACGTCAATGATTCTTGTCCTTGCCCTCAATTTCATGATTTAGTGACCATGTTAATTTTCCTCGGTTAGATCCATTCCTCAATATTTATAATGAAAGTGGTAGGTCAATGATATTTGGTTAGCAGCTTCAGCTTGGGTAGTACATGTCAAACTAGTAGATCACTTTTGTCCTTGATATTATTGTTTATGGTCTAATGACCATATTTAGTTCATTCCTCAATCATGTCAATAACTATCACTGATAGGTCAATGATATTTAGCTTGATCTTTGGTAGTACATGTAAGTCTGGCATATACTTGACATCAATTTTGTGGTCTAGGGACCACGTAGTTTCTCTGTCAGAGCAATTCTTCATTAACCATCAATGATAGGCCAATGGCAATTGATTTGCAGCTTTGATCATTAAAAAATGTTCTTTAATAGATATAAGTCCCTTGTAGAAAAAATTTTCGGTCCGAACTGTGATGCAAGATTCTTTCTTTACTTAATACTTGAACGATCTTTTTTTTAATGTCTACGACCATTCAATGGCAAATGCTGTTGAGTTGCATCCGGACACTACCGCAACGGAAGGGGAGTCGGTTTGGCTAGCCATGAAACCGGTTTAAACCACAATTTCTTTTGGAATGTCTGCACCAAGTCAGAACCGTTGCGTTCGACAATATTGCCGATGGTTTCCACCGGTGTTGTCTTTTGTCTCATGGACTTCGGCTCTTAACCACTCTGTTCGGAAATTTTGTTATTACCCCCATTGGTATATGACTTTAGCCCTTGACCTCAATTTTACGGTCTAATTACCACGTTAAATTTTTCTGATTACATCTATTCCTCAATAACAATAAGCGGTAAGTCAATGATATTGGGTATTTAGCTTGGTCTTGGATAGACATTTCAGTCTGGCAAATGATCTTTATCCTTGACCCTAATTTTATAGTCAAATAACCACGTTAAGTTTCCTTGTGATTAAATACATTTTTCCATAACTATTAGTGGTAGTTCAAATATATTTGGTTTGTATCTTAATTTGGGCTTAGAGACCGCCATTTAACCTGAAGGGGGGTTATGTTTTTTGGACAGAATTTTTTTATTTATTTTTTTTTCACGTATATCAACAAAATATCTTTTTCCAAAATTAACATTATTATTTGGGGCAGAAAGCCTCCTTCAGAAATTTTTTTTCATCATTTTGGCAGCCAAATTTTTTTTTCACATAAAATCAGGTCCAAAATATTTTTTTACAAAATAAACCATAGCCCCCCCCTCCACTTTCAAGTTAAATGGTCGGTCCCATAGTACATGAAAGAGGATTAACTAAACAATAGAAACTGAAATAAAAGGACTTTGCTATCTTATGGTCTTTTTTCTTATGCACCTAGCTTTATGCAAAAAAGGAAACAAATCGAATAAAAGTGGCGCACAACTAGTCCCCTTTATATCCCCATTGTCTGCTGGAATACTTGCTCTCTAAATTTCTCAAATACGCTTTCAATTAAAACTTCTAGCATTTCGATGACAACCCCGTCTCTGGAAATTTTTATAAATGAACTTGATGTCTTATATGTCTTAAATAACAAAATACCGAAGTTACTGTAAATTCACTTTCTGCATATGCGCATTTCGACAACTTATGTCTCATCAGTGCAGATAAAACCTAAACATTTGGAAGTCCATTCACCAAAAATGTGTAAAAGCTGATAGAGAACAAATAACCAAAAGGATCTAAATTGGAATCCAAAGTTCAGCTAAGGACAAAGCTGTGCATGATGGAGATACTCCTTAGTTTTAAACAAAATTTTGTAAAATTTAGATATTGCAAGGTTAATTAAAATCGGTCTCCGGGTCAGCACCGAAGTACTGACTACTGGGTTGGTGAATACCCTCGGGGACTAACAGTCCAAATAGTGAAATCTGTAGGTAAATTGTAACAGAAATATAATAATGTGATGCATAAATAAAAACTACAGTTTGTTTTTATGTCAAACCTACATCACGAAAAATATAATTTCACATGAAATGTCTCTAATTAACTTGATTTATAGATTTAACGAAAGGATTTGGAATAAATGAACATGAGACCATATTACAAATGTTAACTCCAAATACAATAAATTCTAATGTGCTGTATGGCCATTTCGAAAATTTATTCCTCACTAGAAGCATTAGAACCTATAAGTAGGAAATCCATAATTTCAAAAAATGCCCAAATGCATGAAACCACACGAAATCCGAATAATCACTAATATCAAAAAAGCTAAAGACAAAACTACGATAGAGGAGGTTAAACCTAAGTTTGTCTTAAATATATCCTCCATTTTCTGACAATATTAATCTGTAGTCTCAACAAATGTGAAAACCTAATACAGAAAACTAAAGCCAATGCAGATTGGTCAAGTTCCGATTTTAGACATTCTTCACTTCCTGGTTTTTGTGCAAGGTTGTCTGTGCAGTCCAACGACATGCCAATTGTTAATCATCTGGAAGTAAACATCGTGGAATGGGTAAACACGTTTGTCAACAGGGACAAAACAGACAATGAAGAAATTTGTCATTGTATGATTTGCCGGATGTTAATTTCGGCTTCATAGAAAAACTACGCCCGTTGTAATAATTGTTGCATGAATTTTGTCCCTTGGCTTCGCAGGCTTCGGTCATTTGTTAGGCTACTGCATGGAGAGAGTAGAAAGACTGTTTAAAAAGATCCGTTAGTTTGAAATATTTATTCAGTTAAGCATGTATATTATCTGACAACAGCTTGATACAAGCATTTATACTGCACAAAACGTCATTCATAAACGCAACAAATAGAAGGGGCTCACAACAGAGACATGGTTGAAGTGCCCAATTTACAGTTTTTCTTCCGGAAAACTTACATTTGAACCCTCCGACACAGATCGCTTTTCATCCATTCCAGGAATTTCCTGGTATACCGTATTGTTGGAGTGTCACGTATCTCTATGTTAATTCCTTCAACTATACCAAAGGGGTGCTATAAGGAATTCTTTTTGCTGGAAATTCAACAGAAGACAGTTTTTTTTTTTTCATTTAGTTTTTTTTCCACTATCTGCCATTAGATATACTGATTAAATTCATTTATTAATTGTAAAACTGATTTCATAAAACCAAAATGGTTTTGAGTAAAACAGTAGTTTCTACTATAATTAACATGTTTGCATAGGCAACGTTCCGAAAACGTCGAGAAAATATCGAAGAAAGAAATAGGCATGAAATTTTTACTTCACTGGTAGTATTATTTAAAAAATACTGGGAGAAAGATAGTTATCAAGTACCAAAAGTTGCTTGAGCGTAGCGTGAGAATACTCTAAATTCGGTTTGTAAAACCAAAAACAAAATCGTTATATTTGGTATTTTTATCTGTGTTGTCAATTTCAAGATGAAGGTCAAGGAATGAAGCTGACGTGGCGTAGTCTGTTGTATCTTTAATAAAATACGGGCCTGAGTTGCCGAGTGGTAAAGAAGGTTAATTTACCTAATGTTTACGTCATAGCCAGTAATTTTGATGTAAACATTATATGTTATTCGGGAATCTTTACAGGGGATACGGGTTCATATTCCCTATCTGTGTTTTATATCCCCTGAGCCGTCAGTTGCTTTAGCCTATCACCTCTGTATTTTGAATTCGCGCCCAACTTTGTAAACTACAAAAAGGGTGCACTCGACTCTCAACCGTACATGATAAGGTATATGCCAGTTACCTGCCCAGGGTTGCTGGGTTTTCGCCCGGTACTCTTCCAAAGATGAAGCTGATATACTGCTGAAGGTGGCATTAAACTCGTACAAACGATAAATATACGAGATTATCATACAATCATCTGGATTTGAAGGATTGATACTTACAATTATTTAAGTCAGTAAAGGTATTATTATCAAGCATTTACAATCAAAGTAATAAAGTGAAATCAAGTACAAACAACAAAAATGTAACAAAAAGTACTAGTACATAGGGTAAATATTAATTTAATTGGCTGAAACGGTCACGCGGTTTTACGAATAAGGCGAAGTTTGTTTAAAATTGGCTCAGTGATTAGAAAATTTTTGAAAAAAATTACGAAGAACAACGTACTATTGACGATGCATGGCTGGACAATAACGGACGCTAAGTGATGGCATTATGTGCATCAATTAAGGTTTATGATCGCTTCGAATAGTAAGTGATATAAAATGCATTTCTTTAAAATCAAGTAAATAAACTTAAAGGTAACATAATTATGTACACACACATGTTCAGTATTTTTTCGAGATTATATATCTTCAGGGCCCATAGATCTCTATACTAGGCTTAACATTTATATAGAGAGAAAAGTTTGTTACTTAAAGATGGTCACTCCTTAGCTTTTTAAAATTAATATTTCTATTTATCAGGACATCGATCATATATCAATTTAATCATAAAACGATAGGTTAGTATGCCCGTTTTTTTTTTAGAAATAAGCGCCTGACATTTTGGCGGGAAACCAAATTCTCTAGACTTTTCTTTCATTTTGCATTAAGACAATAAACCTTTTAAATGCAGTGAAGGAATATGCAGTATTGTTTTCAAATTTTGTGAAATGTCTATTTAAGATAAACACAATCATATTTGGAAAAGAAAAGTGGGTGTCGGTTTGCAAAATTACTAATGCATCATGCTAGATAAATAAAAGAGTTCCGACAGTCAGACACAATTTTGAAATAAGCACTGAAGGGAAATGGAGTAAATGCACATGATGCAAAGTTCTTACGAATACATGGTAAAACCAAGCAATTGAACTACTTTCTTATTGTTGTTCTTCATCTTGAAGTCACCATGATACCTTCAAAAATGATGCGGTATTTGAAACCTGAGGAGTGGTCATCCGTAGGGTTTCAAAAAGTAATGAGTTACAGTGCTCGAATAAAAAAAATGCAGGTTGCATTTTTATGTACACAACTGGGAAATTATGTAAGTTAAGAGAATACTAATATAAGTGAATGCTAAATTTATATCAGTTTAAAGAATAGCTGATTTTTGGTAAAAACCAATAATTGTGTTTTTCATAAATTTTTTAATGTTTGGGATTTTCAAAGTACTTTAGCTACTTTAGTTGTTTTATGGTATGTATTGCTCAGTGTATTCGATTTTTTTTAAATCGGACAAAGTTTAAATTATTTTAGGTAATTATTTGGCCATCTTGGAAAAGGCGGCCATTTTGATTTTTTTTTTCGCATATATTCCTTATTTTTACCTTACTGAACATTTATCCAAATACATGTATGATCGATATTTTGTATTGAATAAAGTTAAACAATTTTAATAATTTTGGCAGACATCTCGAAAAAAAAAAATCACATGAATAAAGAGGCAACTAATACACCATCATCAGCATCAGCATCATACCTGGACCTATACCTCTATACTGGCAACTCAGGACGTCTGAAAACAAAACATTACGACAAGCGTGATGATTTCGACGTTCCAATAGTGAACGTCTCGATTTGAGCAGTAATATTCCCACATCTTCGGCATATTGTGTCTCCATTTTACAACTCATTCACTATTGCCGTTTGTACAGCGATTTTGTCAGGTGAGCGAAATTACCGTCTCAAAAACTTATACATCAAGTGTATGTTCAGTCACTGTTAAAATGGTCACTACAGAAGTTTTACGGTCGTCACCATGATTTGACAGAAGGTTACAATATTTTTATTTCACAGATGAGAATAGATATCTTTTGGCAGATCCAGAGATTATTACCGGTCTGACAAACACCAACAGTGGCATTTCCGGTCTTTTCACTGGCAGTGTGACAGGTGTCACGCGTGGAGTAGATCATGCTTACCCTTCCGGAGCACCTGATGATACCTCAGTTTTTGTAGGATTTACACTGCTTGTTCTTTTAGTTTTGTGGCGTTCTTGTTCTTTTTTTTATTTGTTTTGTCTTTATCATGCTGTCTCAATTCGCGTTGAATATGAATTGCCGTGGTTTTGAATTTTTTGCTTTTGGAATTCCCCTTTCATCATTTTTGCTTCGGTATTCGTTTGCCGATGTATTTCTTTCTCTCATCTTATTGAACATTAACACAGGGTATGATCAGTTTCTGCAAAGCAGTTCCTGAGATAGTGAATGTTAATTCTTTTTAAGGTTCGTCACGTTGAATTGCTGCCATTTGGGGAATGTCGGCAATTTTGAAAATTTTGGCCAGTGCAGACACAACTTCCCAATTTGGTCCAACTTCGTGCTTATAAAGTATGAATGAATTCTGTCCAAAAATCGCTGACAACGAAGCCGCACAAAAAATCATTGGACGAAAGAAACAATATTAATAATAACTAGATTTGCAATTGGAAGCAATAACTGATGTCGCCACTGGCAACCAATTCCATGATTTCATCTTGTTTGAAGAGATAAAATCATCTTAGAAATGGCAGCAATTTTGATGTTTTTTTTTTTTTTTTTTTTTTTTTGGCGTGAATTCCTATCTGCTATCTTTTTTACCATTTATACAAAATATGGCCAATTTGTGCAAAGCAGCTATTGAGATTATATTGAATTCTTAATTTTTAAACCCAAAATGGCGGCCATCTATTTTCAAATTTTTTGCCGGCGCATGCATATCTTGACATAGTGGTCCAACATTGTGCTAAATATGAATGAATACTGCCCCGGCATCTTTGGTATCTTTGAGGCAAAATTGTAAGGTTATATCTATAAAAATAACTCGATAATGTGAGGTCAAAAATCTATTTGTTGAATGGATTTATCCATGTAACTAACATGTCACTAACATAAACCTTCTGATGTATATTTGAATAAAAACTTCAAATGAAAATGAACTTCTTTAATATATTCAATATATCCTCAGATTAATCGCATTAGGCTGAAAGTGAAAAAAAAAATAAAACAATCGTCATAATTTCATATGTTGTACAATCAAAACAAATCTATACAATTTACTCTTGAATTTTTATGGATTAAGAAATAATTCATGGGTGCTTCAATATTTACAGGTAAAATATTGACATAAAGGGCCAACCCGTGGTGAAATCGGTATATATTGAAGCTCCCAGGAATTATATCAATTCTAATAGGACAAAAATAAGTAAATTTGTAAGTGAAACATTCCTAAGTGAAGGCAAATAATTGCCGACCCGCTAATTCAACAGACTAGTACTACGAGAACGGAAAATAAAATATGAATTTGGTGATGTTTTTGTATCAGTTATATTTTCATGTGGACATGAAAGTAATTCACAAAGAAATAGTTATAGCCATCTTTGTATTAATATTTTCCATTTGCATGTTTATTTGTGCGAATATTGGAACAGCTTTGAATTTATAGCGATTTTACCACGGATTTGGACAAAAAGCGTTTAATTAGAGTTTACCATAACAAAAATAAAAATTATCGAAATACTCAATAATCCAAATCATCATTGCAATATATAAATTTCACGTGTCACCGTCATGAAAAACAAAGCAGTGCAGGTAATTCCGAAAACCAGCCCCTCTATAAACTGAAAGATATATTTCCATCCGGAATTTTTTCCTACATAAATAAGTTAAAATTTGCTCTGAAAACCGACCGCTCCGAATTTCGAATTCCGGCCATACAGATCGGTTCAAAAGGTATATTTTCTTATAAAAATTCCACACTGGACATCGGACGATGTTTTTTCGCAGACCATGTAGACGTCATATTAGAGTTTACAATAACAAAAATGAAAAATTATCGAAATACTCAATAATCCAAATCGAAATTGCAATATATAAATTTCATTTGTCACCGTCATGAAAAACAAAGTAGTGCAGGTAATTCCGAAAACCAGCCCCTCTATAAACCGAAAGATATATTTCCGTCCGGAATTTTTTCCTATATAAATAAGTTCAAATTTGCTCTGAAAACCGACCGCTCCGAATTTCGAATTCCGGCCATACAGATCGGTTCAAAAGGTATATTTTCTTATAAAATTCCACACTGGACATCGGACGATGTTTTTTTCGCAGACCAAATTAATTCAACATGTCACATATCTCGCGCCATCTTCATCGATAAAGAGCTGTTTTTGAATAGACTACCGACAATATTGATTAAAATGTACAAGAATGCAGGAACATGTACTCAAATAGTTAACTCACAGCTGAAACTGACATTACAGATCATGTGCTGCACTTCCTGTTTAAGTTTTTCGGATTGAAAGGACCGGATTTCGGAACTTCCGACAAAGGTTGGTTTTCGGAGGTTCCACTGTAATAGTAAATTGGTAATTTGAATTGGAAGAGAAATAGTTTAGAAATATTTCATTGAACAAAAAATATGCTTCTAGATAAAATACATTGAAATTTTACGCCACATACTCTATCCTGAAGAAAAGTAGCATGTTTCAAACAAGCATAACATGTGTTTAAACCAATACTTAGTATATGTTCTCTGTCACATTTTTCACGTTCAAATGTAAAACATGACCGACCTCCAGTACAGGTAACATAAGATGCGACGTTTTACATGTTTTCTCTTGGTAATAAGATACTGAGAGTTTTATAAGCAAATCGAGCATAATATAATCAACATGCACTGTAACATTTGAGTACAAATACTAATTAATATACCCTTCTTTCTTTTTCAAGATTGTGGTCATGGAGTATTAGTCTACCTGTTTTGGGTATTATTCGTATGTTCTTCATACTATAGGGAAACGGGACAGAGAAAAGGTAGGTTTTAGTATCCATAAACCGGCTAAACCGTCACCCTGGCTTTTGCTAGTGCCGGTACCAAGTCAGATTGTCCTGAGTTTCTATCATTGTTTACGTTTGTCTTTTGCCTTTTATTTGTGTTTTTCTTGTGCAGGTCCTTGATTGATTGTGGCATGTGACTGTGTTTTTCAGCCATTGTAGGAGTATCATGTTATCTTTTTTTTATTCAACATCAAGACAGGATGATGTTTATTTCGCTGAACTTGATTACTCTTTATTCAGGGGCCGACTCCGACCTTGCGTTGGGTGAGGGGTTTTCTCACCGTTCATTGAAGATCTCATGGTGGCTTTGAGTTGTTATTACTCCCCTTTGGGTCGTTGTCTCTTTGACACATTCCCCGTTTCCCTTCTTTTTTCTATGTTCTGCAAGAATCTTATATCACTGGATATGAAAAAGAAAGGAAATGGGATAAATGACAAGGTGACAACATCCCATCTCCAGGTTAAACGACCAAAAACAAAGCATTTAGGTGTCACCGTACGGCCTTCTACAAAGTGAGGAACTTCACACCATAAAGCAATCCTTAAATGGCCCCAAAAAGTAACAAAGTGAATAAATCAAAGGAAACAAACCACATCCAATAACTCGAATATCAAGAAACTAAAATTTTATAAGAAGACAAGGACAAGCAAATGACCAACATATTCCTGACAAGAGTCAGGCACGAAAATTGCGGTGGGGTTGAACTCGTTTTCTTCCGTCGAAACCCTCCACTAGATGTGGTGAATGGCTTAAAAAATAAATACACAAAAAGACTCACTTACCAAGACGAATACCTTTACAATGAAGTACATAAAACATGAAGATAATACATACGGGTACTGTCCTGACAAATGCTCGCATTTAGGACATGATTTCCGTTGACTATGATATCAAGCCTTTCTACATATGAAACTTCAATTGAAATACTTTTAAATAGACTTTGTATTACAACATCAGCATATATGAAAGAAGAACATGATATTGTGCAATGCCAAATACTGCCAATATGAAAAATTGTTTTAATTTATTTATGTTGTAATAGCCTAGTTTCACAATACAATGGAAATTGCTCTAAAATTGCTCTAGAAGTCTTTCTAGTATTTAAATTTATTTTTCTGACTTTAATTAGGCTTTGCAGTTTTTTTTTTCGATGTCGCGTTGCATCGTTGAAAGATAATTCGTTGTCTTATGACTTGGCTGTTTGTTTGTTTGTTTGTTTTTTTTTGTTCAATTGCAATGACCTAACTCATTGAAAAAAATCTGTTATGAAGAACTGGCGATCAATAATATGGTCTGTAAGTCTCGTTCTATTTTGAAACTTCCGGGTACAAAACTTGTACCAGAAAGTTACATTTTTTCGAAAATATCAGACGTTCAAAACAAAAAAATGAAACGTCATATTTCGGCTTGAATTTTTTTCAAATTTCAGTATTATCGTGATTCCCCGGTGTCACATGACGAGACTTCCGGAATATATGACAAAGTTGTAGAGGTAAAACTTCACGATGGGCTTGGCTGGTGAAAATTTGGGGGGAAATGATGTATTTTTTCATACTCACAGTTATCAATTCTTTTACAACTAAAATTTTCTGAGCTGAACCATAGATTTTATCTTCCTGATATCGGATTTCCTTCTTCAATTTCTCGGCATTCTTTAAACTGGTCACAATAACCTTGATAATTATTGCATGGTGATCCTAAATATATAAATAAATAAATGAGGAACTCTTTAGTTTTATGGAATGTCTTAACTTTACATATCTAAACAAAGTCATTGAACATGCTCTCCCTGCATATAAATAAGCGAGCTAAGACTTTCTTTGGCGTGGTACCGCAATAACAAAATCTCATATTCCAGAAAATTAACTGACATTATCAAGTTCCTGAATAACAGCTAGAAGTTACACAAATTCATTCAAAAACAAAAAGAATATTTTGCCACTAAAACTTGACTGAAACTTATCAAGGTAGATCAAAATCCAATATATCAAGTCAAGATCTCCAGTCGATAAAGTACTACTAAATACAAATTGATCTGTAACTCTTGAAAGTATATTTGCATATACACATTTTGTTGAATCTAAGGAGTATTACCCTCGTGCAGAGTTCTGTCTTTAGCAAGTTGTGGCTTTCCATTAGACCTGATGGGTCATTTGTTCTCTAGCAATTTTGAAACATCTCATGGTTTATGTAATAGTTAAATTATGTTTCGGAGTAATTTATTGAATTAAAGTGCTTTGTAAGAAAAGAGTAGATAAGATGCCTGAGCGCGCAACCCGAAGGCATTTTAACCACTCATTTTCTTACAAAGCACTTTAATTCTATTAATTACTCTTAAACATACTTTAATGAGCTTAAAGACCTCGAATATGAAAAATACCACCAAATGTGAAAAACACAAAAAGTATATATCAAAAAATAAATACTGACATCCCAACATTGAAATTTTCTACTCATGTTTATTTAAATTAATTTATTAAGGGTACATTTATCAATCAGTTTATAAATATATATTTTGTTCTCCATGCGAAAAAAGTTTCCTTTTATCTTGAACTTGTTTCAGATTTTTGTTTACTTTTATTAAATAAATACCGATTACATTGTATTTTAAAATTTACCTGAGTTATCAACAAACAAACAAAAAATTAAATGATATAAGCACATATTATAAACCATACAATTTTATATCATCAAATTCACTTTTTTAACAGATTAGTTTTATCATATGTGTCGATATACTAACTGGCAAATTGAATGTTTTAATGCTTCTTTGAATAAAACATATTTGCATCATGTTTTGAAAAATGTTGCGCCAGTTACCCAAATAAAACATATAGCATGATATTCTTAAAATGTTTCTTCAATATGTTTGACAAGATTAGAATATTTTGTTGTAATGTTTTAATAATTTTTCCTTGAAATATGTAGGCAAAAACATTTAAAAAGGTACAAAATGTGTCCTTAAATGATAAAATCTTATTGTTTATAATTGTATTAACATGCAATTCAGCGCGATTGTACGATCGGTTACTAGTACTTCAAAAGCTGTAAAAATAAAGTTATAATGTTGTATGAAATGTTTTACTTTAACATAATTTAAACACCAATTACAAATGGCAAATGAATTTATAACGTTTCGTTAAAATGTAGCAGTGTAACGAATAAAAACAGTGGCAAATGAATTTATAACGTTTCAATTAAATGTAGCAGTGTGTAACGAATAAAAACAATGGCAAATGAATTTATAACGTTTCGTTAAAATGTAGCAGTGTAACGAATAAAAACAATGGCAAATAAATTTATAACGTTTCGTTAAAATGTAGCAGTGTAACGAATAAAAACAATGGCAAATGAATTTATAACGTTTCGTTAAAATGTAGCAGTGTAACGAATAAAAACAATGGCAAATGAATTTATAACGTTTCGTTATAATATAGCAGTGTAACGAATAAAAAATATGGCAAATTAATTTATAACGTTTCGTTATAATATAGCAGTGTAACGAATAAAAACAATGGCAAATGAATTTATAACGTTTCATTAAAATGTAGCAGTGTAACGAATAAAAACAATGGCAAATGAATTTATAACGTTTCGTTATAATATAGCAGTGTTACGAATAAAAACAATGGCAAATGAATTTATAACGTTTCGTTATAATATAGCAGTGTAACGAATAAAAACAATGGCAAACGAATTTATAACGTTTCGTTATAATATAGCAGTGTAACGAATAAAAACATATTTTCAAAATGTTTTAAAAAACGTTTCTCAAAATGTTATTAAAAATGTCTAAAACAAAGCTCTGGTGTGATGATTTAATCGAAGTTTAAAAAATAGTTTGTAAGCACATTTTGTCAAAACGTTTTATAAATATTTTTGAAGAAAGATACTGTGAAAGTACTATTGTTCGTGGGGTATCAATTTTCGTGGATTTCGTGGTTGGCTTAAACCACGAAATTTGATACCCAACGAAACACAAATCTCTCGTTGATTTGTACTGTGGAAAGTCTCAAACCACGATTTTAAGAACCCATGAACTAATGACTTGTGTGCAATCCACGAAAATTGGTACCCATGAATAAAAGTACTTTCACAGTATAACGTTTTCAGAACATTTTAAAGAATGTGTCAATAAAAATGAAAATGTTTCGAAAATGGTTTGTGTTAGCTGGGTAAATATATAATTTTTTCTTCATTGTTGCATGTATCTTTATATAAATATATATAAATATATATATATCGATGTGCACCGATGAGACAAAGTTAATCGAAATGACTATCTGCATAAACTAAATTTACGGTAACTTCGGCATTCAATTAAACATCAAATATTTATCAAAAGCGATGTTCTAAAACCACAAAACACTATTATTGCGTGAACTTTCCATCGACAGGATACTCACTTCAACAGGAATTAGTAAACCATAAACAATCAAGTTCTCTATAGCGATCTAGAACTCATCAGAGTTAACTCGCTTGCCAAGTATCAACTCAAAATGTAAAAGTGGTTTTAAAATTATTTTTTAGGACAACTTTTGTTGAGGTTTGCTGAACGAAAGCAGGACAGACAAGGATAAAACTAAATAGGAAACTATGGTTTGCTATATAGTTTTTTTTTCAGATTACACTATTTTAGAAGAGAAGCTAGGGACAAGTGTCTTTCTCCGAAATAACAGAACTTTAAATAGTGATTTAGGACATCTTATTTAGTACTCAATATGCAAAGGTATAAATATAAACTTATATAAATTTTGATGATAGTTGATTAGAGTAATATTAATGAGAAGTTTCCGTGTTTTTGAAGATAAAATGTAAAACCAAGGTTCATTTTTCAAAAAAGCAAGTTACTGTTCTTAGAGTCTAACATACCTGCCGCCAATGCAACCGTCTGAGTATTTATTAAAGCTCTTATCTCATCTAATAAAGCTTTAAATGGTGCTGCTTCAGGCGTGTTTGTATGATCATCTCCTGAACTGTAGCATGTAGAACCAGTTATATTTATTCCTTTAAATCAAAAATATAATTTTTGTTACTTTAACATAATAAAACAAAGGCTTACATTTATGTTTACATATATTATTTTACCACAGAAGTATGTTTTTGTTTCATTTTCATTGTATACTTGTTAACAATAGGGTCTGTAAGTCTCGTTATGTGTGTCACGAGAATCCATGATAAACCGGCAATTCGAAAACGTTTCCCGCCGAAACGTGACGTCTGAGGATTATGACATTCAAATTTTTGTTTGAAACGTCATATATCTTTGTTTAAAATGTAACTTCCGGGTACAGTTTTTGGTCCCGGAAGTACCAAAATTGTACGAGACTTACAGGCCCTATTCGAATGTTTGATAAACAGGATTATGATAATAAGTACTGTAAACCAACCCTTTCGCGTTTTCTCCCAACTGTTTAACTGCACGGCGACCAATTTTTGCGATTTTCTGTTTCTGTTCATATATTTCTATACGGTTAAGAAATATTCAAGACGATTTATTTTTGCTATATATTTATCGCGAAAATAAATGAATTACTTCCACTGTTCCGATGCCTCTACTGGTGGACTGTTATATATATATATATATATATAGTCTTAATGGGTATTAAAGAACATATTAAATCAAGAAGTAATGACTGAAACTTATGTTGGAGTGCAGTATAGAGTATATAAAACCAAACACTGTTGAAATGGTTAAGAATCCACATCTGATTGGTAAGGAGTACTCTTTTTAAGTTGGGTTTCCAAATGAATGGTCAATACCAATCTCCTTCATTAAGCAGCCAATATAGGGCCTTTTATAGAAAAATGTGATGTTGATATGGGCTATATCAGCTGGAACAATAATATAATTATCATGTAGAAAGGACTATGTTTTTTCTGCATCGGGGTCTTCAAGTATGCTTTTTGAATTTAAGCTCATGGCGTAAGACGACTCATTCGAGCTGCAATAAAAACGGTTGCGTTAATTTCCTGCTAAGGAGGTTCCGTAGTAAGAAATGTACCTGTATTTGATTTTATTCGAATGATATCATGTTATGTAGAAACGGGATAGAAAGTGAATTTGTGAGTGTTCAATCCTATTGCTGGTTCCTTCCTAGTGACGTAGTACAAAGTCCTACTTTCTTAAATTCTAACGTTGTTTACGTTAGTCCTTTGCCATTCATCAATGTATTTGTATTATTATATGACTATAAATATAGAATATTCTGATTGGATAAATCGGTACTTCGCTTTCTGTTTCAAAATGTGATGATTACCGCGCAATTTAGCTCACGAGGTTAACATCACTGTTAAATACTTCAGCGTGTACTGATAAAAAGTAACAGGAAAAATCCCAGTTTTCAAATGTGATGATCAGAGCACAATTTAGCACGTGAGGTTAACATCACTTTTTACACTTCAGCGGTTATCATATATAGCAACAGGGAAATTCATTTCCCAAATGTTAGACAGTGTCAAGACTAAACTGGTGAAAGGAGGAAAAGCAAGAGTAAATTTCCGAACAGTTATTCATATAACATGTATAATAAAACAATTCATTACTTTTGATTTTGGTTAAAAACACAATTTAACGATCCTCGAGATGAGATCTGATAATTATCTCGGCCGTGAACAGCCTCGGTAGTAATCATATCTCTTGGGTTGTTTAATGATAGTATTTACCTCATCAAAAGTCATTAATTGTATATAGTTCTTCTATGTTTGGGTTCTAGTGCTGCTGATGAGGAATTAATTTCCGAAATGGCCATACAGCTCATTAAAATTAGTGTAGTTGGAGATGAAAAATGTGTTATGGTCATGTTCATTTACTCCGTATCCTGTCGTAAAATATTTGTTGAGTTGTGACTTGTGGTTGGAGTTTTCAGTTTTTGTGCGTGTTTCCTGTTCCTATTATTCCTTTCCAAAAGCAATGATGACGTCGAAAAGTAATATATTAAATACTGGAGTTTCGAGTTCGTTCCGTTTTTAATGTGAAGGTAAAAATGGAATTGTCACCTGATCGTTTGATAGGCATCCTCAGTAACCCAACATAACCCACGTTTGAATACCAGATGTGTGTTACTTGTCACCTATAACCGAAAAGGATTACAATTCAAACGAATTGAAATTTTTACTAATCCTACATGACCATAAAAGTATCTTGTGAAATGTCAACAACTGACCCGGATAGCGAGAGGATCCTCCCAGATCACGAATATGGAATGCATTTGACTGTTTGTATATTTTCAGGCTACAGGCTACAGTATTTAATACGACTTAACACAACATATGAAAAAGAACGAAGTAGGATTCTATTATGAATTACAAGGTAGGCATTATCGGAGGCCTATCACAAAGTTACGTCATGTTAAAATTACAGGTATCAAAGTTGCTGAAAAATGTAACTCTATTTAAAAAAAATAAGATACATAACTATGTAATTGAAGTCAAGGTTATATGACAGGTGTCCGAATGGCACATAACCTACTAGATGTACATGTAATACCAGACAATATATGGTAAGCGAAGATGTTAAAGTTGCTGGGAAATTGACATAAATATAAAAAAGTAACAAAGTTACTCAACCATGAAAATTAGTTCAAGTTCACGAGTTTACTTGACAGGTATCAAAGTGACACACACTCAACAAGATGTAACAGTAGACAGTATAATTGATGAGGATAGGAGGAAACTGACATAAATATAAGATCCAGTCACTAAAGCATGAAATTAGAGCAAGGTTTCATAACAGGTGTGAGATATGCATAGAGGAAGATGTAACGAATCACCATATATGATGAGTGCAGATGTTACAATTGATTAGAATTGGACATAAATATAACAAATTAACAAAGTCACTCAACTATGAAATTGAAGACGGGCAATGTTGCTCGACATTTTCTATCCTAGATGTAACATGACACCATATACGGCAAGTTTAGGTGTAACAGTTGCTGAAAAATTAACATAAATGTACATTGATAAAAAAAAGTCGTTGAAGTCAGTATTAAAGGGTAATATGACAGGTATCAAACTGCAATGTAACCACGTATACGTAACAATAGACTATATATATATTGACTGTAAACATTCTAGGTTGAAACCGTAATGAACGTCATAAAAACAAATTTGAATTGAAACAAAAAAAACCCTAAAACACAAAAATGCACAAAAATAACAGGACTAGACATTAAAGTGCCTGATTAATTTACTTCAATGTGAAACTATGTCCTAATGTTCATGGAGTAAATGAACGTTAAAAAGGTTAAGGTCATCTGAAACAAGTCCGCTTGAAGTTGATAAGGTATCATTGGACTCAAGATGGTATGTTCAAGTATTACAAAAAAGCTATAAAGGTTTTAGAAAAAGTTAACAATGCCGCCTTCGTCGCAGCCACCGAAAGTAATACTTTTGTTTCGTTTTCAGCGGCTGTTGTCGCAGGCAAGACAACGCCATGTCCGATAAAAAAAAACAGATCACGATTTTTCTGACTAATTAAGTGAAAAACAACATTTAACATTTGTCAATTTTTTGATATTATTTAGGACATGTATCCTAAACAAAAAAGATCTCCCCATGTAAAAGCAAGGTGACAAAATCATTTGATTGCAAATGCTGTCTATATCAATTTATAGATCGTCACACGTTTGTTGATAAGGTTCAATTTTGGAAAGAATAACATTTAACTCACTGCATCCCAGTAGACATTGTTTAAATGTAAAATGTTCAGAATCATCCGTTGGTTGGACAAAACATTCTACCCATGTTACACCTTTGGCTGGGCTATAATCGATCTTTGAACATAATGACCCAGTGCAAAGCTGAAATATCAAAGTATTAAATGATGAAAAAATGGAAGATAGTTTCCAAATATTGCTTGAATATTGTATATCTGGACTACAATAAAAATCTTGACTATCCAAGGATTTTAAATGAACCATGGCTTTGAATTTTTTTTAACAATAATAATAGAAATTTTATCAAAATACATGAAAAGTTTATTTGAACAATTTCTACTTATTGCTATGAGAAGTTTTATTTGATAGGATATCTAAACTGGAGTTAAAATCTCAATAGGCAAGCAACAAATTTCCAATCCAAAACCAAGCCATAAATCAAGCAGTAAAAAATCAACCTTCAACAACTGCAGTGTACATTTCTCATTGTAAGTTCAAGACGAGGAAGCGGAGATAAATGTTAGTTGTCGTAAAAAGCTTAATTCATATCTTAAATCTCTCCATAGATGCAGGATTGTCAAAAAATCTGGCAAGGTGTTCTTACAATCCTTGTCATCCGTTGAATATAGAAATACTTATCAATCCTAACGACTGGAAGAAAATCACAGCATATAAACAAACATAGGACATTCATTAAGTCAGTTGCACTACCTTAATATAATTTGACAGGTGCAATTACAAAAACAGGATAACAGTAAACACCTACAATGGCCGAAAGCTAAAATTCACCAGCGAACTCAACCAGAAAATTATTGATGACAATAGACAAAAATAAAGATAGTTAGGAACTCAGAATAGCCAGACTTGGTACCTGCACTAGCAAAGGCCAGTGTTAGGTTTAAACCGGTTTATGGGTACCTAAACCTCCCCTTTCTCTATCCCATTTCCTTATAATATAATAAACATAAGCAAGTCTAGTACACAATTTTTGATCATATATTTCTCTCATATTTTCATATTTTAATCACTGTTTCCTTTTATATATATCACTCTCATTGATAGAAGATAGAAACCAGACCAATTAGACAACATAATAATTTCAATCACAAAACTCTCCCATTGAGTAGCTTATCCTGACAAAACTGAAAACAGCTTATGATTGATTATCATCATAGCGTTCGCATGAGAAAGTTTATCAACCTGGGAAAGAGTATCGAATGAGTTTGTAAAAAGAATTTTTGCAAAGATGAAATCCGGGGTTGATGCAATTTCAAAGAGAGTAAAACATCATATCATCTGAATAATGATATTGCTAGAAATATTATAATCATTTTCCCTCTATAACTTTTTTTTTGACTGATATAAATTTATTCAGACTTTCGATATAGCCTTTTGACAAACTGTTTGAAGTCATTCTATAAAAATTGACAACTGTGTTTCTGTCTCAACACATCATTTTTCTAACAAAATTACCTCATAGAAAAGAGTGAAAATCATGTTAATTTGATGAAAATAACTCGCTTGCCATAAATATACAAATGAATAAATCATCGGTAAAGTTGTTTCAAAAAGAATATTAACCTAATCAACACAGACTTTACTATTTGGTGAAAGGGTTGTTGTTAAACTGCCTTGACTGTGTATTTACCTCACCAATAAATGAAAGACTTTGCAAGTTTTCGAACAAAGTAGTGCATAACTAGCTGCCGTGACTGTATACTAACCCCATCAACACAGACTTTACTAGTTTGTAACATATAGTTGTATAGCTTCCTTTCCTGAATACTTAATCCATTAACACGGACTTTACTAGTTTGAGAACAGTGATGTATAGTCAGCTATCTTGACTGTAAATTTACCCAATTAACACATACTTTACCACTTTGTGAACAAAATGTTGTATAAAAGCTGCCGTAACTGTATGCTAACCAATCAACAAAGACTTTTCCAGTTTGTTAACAGAATGACGTATTGTCAGCTGCCTTGGCTGTATACTTACCCCATCAACACAGACTTTACTCGTGTCTGAACAGAATGTTGTATAGTCTGCTGCCTTGACTGTATACTTACCCCCATCTACACAGACTTTACTCGTGTCTGAACAGAATGTTGTATAGTCTGCTGCCATGACTGAATACTTACCCCATCAACGCAGACTTTACTAGTGTCTGAACAGAATGTTGTATAATCTGCTGCCATGACTGTATACTTACCCCATCTACACAGACTTTACTCGTGTCTGAACAGAATGTTGTATAATCTGCTGCCTTGACTGTATACTTACCCCATCTACACAGACTTTACTAGTGACTGAACAGAATGTTGTATAGTCTGCTGCCTTGACTGTATACTTACCCCATCAACACAGACTTTACTCGTGTCTGAACAGAATGTTGTATAGTTTGCTGCCTTGACTGTATACTTACCCCATCTACACAGACTTTACTAGTGACTGAACAGAAGGTTGTATAGTCTGCTGCCTTGACTGTATACTTACCCCATCAACACAGACTTTACTCGTGTCTGAACAGAATGTTGTATAGTCTGCTGCCTTGACTGTATACTTACCCCATCTAAACAGACTTTACTAGTGTCTGAACAGAATGTTGTATAGTCTGCTGCCTTGACAGAAGCTGGACATATATCACCAGTAACAATTGTAAAGAAAACAATTATAGAAAAATCTAAATGATGTTTATTTAGAAATACGCTTTGTTTTTTTTTAAAACGATATTTGTCAGTAAATCTTTATGTAACAGAATGTTGTATAGTCTGCTGCCATGACTGTATACTTACCCAATCTACACAGACTTTACTCGTGTCTGAACAGAATGTTGTATAGTCTGCTGCCTTGACTGTATACTTACCCCATCTAAACAGACTTTTTTTGTAAATTCTGAAAGATAAGGATTAACTCCCTCCATCGTAGTTTTGTCCTGAGCTATATTTGATATTACTGATTATTCGGATTTCTTTTGGTTTTATGCATTTTAATCATTTTTGAAATTATGGATTTCCTTTGTTTGGGTTCTAGTGCAGCTGATGAGGAATGAATTTCCGAAATGGCCATACAGCTCATTAAAATTATTGTAGTTGGGGTTAACATATGTGTTATGGTCTCATGTTCATTTACCCCATATCCTTTCGTAAAATATTTAATACAGGAGTTTGTCTTTTATTGCAGTGTGGAGTTGGTAAAACAATTCCCCGTGGTAGAGATGTATGCTCTTTATTTTTCTTTGATATAGTGTACTTGTACATGAGATAATATCACATGTGTACACTTTGTTCGATTACTATTATCTAAAATTTTTGTAAATTCTAAAACATAAGGATTAACTCCCTCCATCGTAGTTTTGTCCTGAGCTATATTTGATATTACTGATTATTCGGATTTCTTTTGGTTTTATGCATTTTAATCATTTTTGAAATGATGGATTTCCTTTGTTTGGGTTCTAGTGCTGCTGATGAGGAATTAATTTCCGAAATGGCCATACAGCTCATTAAAATTATTGCATATGTGTTATGGTCTCATGTTCATTTTCCTCATATCCTTTCGTAAAATATTTAATACAGGAGTTTGTCTTTTATTGCAGTGTGGAGTTGGAAAAACAATTCCCCGTGGTAGAGATGTATGCTCTTTATTTTTCTTAGATATGGTGTACTTGTACATGAGATAATATCTCATGTGTACACTTTGATCAATTACTATTATCTAAATTTTTGTAAATTCCAAAACATAAGTATTAACTCCCTCCATCGTAGTTTTGTCCTGAGCTATATTTGATAGTACTGATTATTCGGATTTCTTTTGGTTTTATGCATTTTAATCATTTTTGAAATTATGGATTTCCTTTGTTTGGGTTCTAGTGCTGCTGATGAGTAACTAATTTCCGAAATGGCCATACAGCTCATTAAAATTATTCAGTTGGGGTTAACATATGTGTTATGGTCTCATGTTCATTTACCCCATATCCTTTCGTAAAATATCTACTAGTGACTGAACAGAATGTTGTATAGTCTGCTGCCTTGACTGTATACTTACCCCCATCTACACAGATTTTACTCGTGTCTGAACAGAATGTTGTATAGTCTGCTGCCTTGACTGTATACTTACCACATCAACACAGACTTTACTAAAGTGTGAACAGAATGTTGTATAGTCTGCTGCCTTGACTGTATACTTACCACATCAACACAGACTTAACTAAAGTGTGAACAGAATGTTGTATAGTCTGCTGCCTTGACTGTATACTTACCCCATCAACACAGACTTTACTAGTGTCTGAATAACTCAATACCGAAGTTACTGTGAATTTTGATTCTGCATATGCGCATTTCGA
>MJUU01037931.1:36084-54546 GCA_002080025.1 Modiolus philippinarum
AATCCAAATATGTTTCAAAACTGATAGAGAACAAATTACCAAATATGATCTAAATAGAAAGCCAAAATCAGCTAAGGACAGAGCTTTGCATGAGGGAGATACTCCTTAGTTTCAACAAAATTTACAAAAAATTAGATATTGTAAGGTTCCAAAAAGAATCGGCTTTCGGGTCAGCACCGAAGTACTGACTACTGGGCTGGTGAATACCCTCGGGGACTTACAGTCTGCTGCCTTGACTGTATACTTACCACATCAACACAGACTTTACTAAAGTTTGAACAGAATGTTGTATAGTCTGCTGCCTTGACTGTATACTTACCCCATCAACACAGACTTTACTAGTGTCTGAACAGAATGTTGTATAGTCTGCTGCATTGACTGTATACTTACCCCATCAACACAGACTTTACTAGTGTCTGAATAACTCAATACCGAAGTTACTGTGAATTCTGATTGTGCATATGCGCATTTCGACAACTTATGTCTCTTCAGTGCAGATAAAATCTAAATGTTTGGAAGACCATAAATCAAAATATGTTTCAAAACTGATAGAGAACAAATTACCAAATATGATCTAAATAGAAAGCCAAAATCAGCTAAGGACAGAGCTTTGCATGAGGGAGATACTCCTTAGTTTCAACAAAATTTACAAAAAATTAGATATTGTAAGGTTCCAAAAAGAATCGGCTTTCGGGTCAGCACCGAAGTACTGACTACTGGGCTGGTGAATACCCTCGGGGACTTACAGTCTGCTGCCTTGACTGTATACTTACCACATCAACACAGACTTTACTAAAGTGTGAACAGAATGTTGTATAGTCTGCTGCCTTGACTGTATACTTACCCCATCAACACAGACTTTACTAGTGTCTGAACAGAATGTTGTATAGTCTGCTGCCTTAACTGTATACTTACCCCATCAACACAGACTTTACTAAAGTGTGAACAGAATGTTGTATAGTCTGCTGCCTTGACAGAAGCTGGACATATATCACCATTACACATTTGTAAAGAAAACAATTATAGAAAAATCTAATGATGTTTATTTAGAAATATGCTTTGTGTTTTTTAACGATATTTGTCAGTAAATCCTTTTGTAACACAATGAAGGATAAGAGTAAATGCACATAAGACAAGCTCTCGTGGTAAAAACCAAGCAATGAGCAACGCTCTTATTTTTGTTCTATATCTCGAAGTCAGCATGAGGCCTTAAATAATGAGCTCTTCGCATATTTCATGGTAAGTTTAAGACAGCCCCAGCACCGATTTGAGCAGAAATCATTGCTAGACGTCGAGGAACCTTACATGTTTTTATCTATCCCGTCTTCAAACAGAAGGCAGACATACATAGCATTGATAATTGGACTTTTATTTCACTCTATTATTTCATTGTATTAAGACTGATATGTCAGTATTATTTGGTCAACATTACACTTTGATTTTAAACATTTAAATTACTATTTTATGGTTTTCAACTCATATCTTACTGCTGATTTGAAATGTCTCATACTGATATTGATTATATTTGAAATATATCAACTTTTCACTGGTATTTCATTAATTTTTCACTGATATTTCATTGATTTTTTCACTGACATTTCATTGATTTTTTTACTGATATTTCATTGATTTTTCACTGATTTTTCATTGATTTTTTACTGATATTTCATTGATTTTTTTACTGATATTTCATTGATTTTTTACTGATATTTCATTATAACTGATAAATTGACATACAAATACCGAAGCGAAAAGGAGAAAAAAGGGTAAATTCCAAAATCAGAAGTATAAAAAACACGCCCTGTCATATTTAATACAAACTCACACAGCTCAACAAACCCTCAAACAGCACTAAGGCAAAAGTTTGAAACGCTTCTGAAAATTTCTTTAGTATTCAGACAATAACAAGGACAAATAGATATCACAAATATCGAGAATGACGACAAAACAAAAATTGACCACTGTGTTAAACAATACAACGGAAAAGTAGATTTGCAAAATGTAAAGAAAAGCAAAAGCAGCTGTCCCTTGACAGCCAATTCGACGATTCTATCTTGTTGGCATAATCAAAATCTATATAGAAATTGTTTTTCGTTGACAACGAAGTCGAAGTTTTGACGTTTTTTGGCGGCCATCTTGAAAATGTTAGCCAGTTTGAAAATTTTACTTTTATTTTTGTTTTTGTTTTTTTTTTGTTTTGTTTTGTTTTGTTTTTGTTTTTTTTTTATTTGGGGGGGGGGGGNGCTTTGATTTTTTTTTGCATAAATTTCTTCCTCTCATCGTATTGAACATTTATCAATTTCTATAAAATACGGTTCCTGAAATATTTAATTCTCATTTTTTTACGTAAAATGGCGACCATCTTTTAACGAAAGTCATTTTTGTGCCGAATATAAATGAATTCTTTCCAGGCATCTTTTGAGAAAATAACCAAACAAAAACAGGTGGAAGAAATAAACAATAATGAGTAATAATAAAAAAGACCACAAAGCAATGTGTCGTCCCGACTACGTCTCGGACGATATATAACAAAAGCACTGAAAGTGTAAACTCCCACTGAAAAAAGGGAAGTACTGACTGACAGCTTAACGTTATTTGTTGAATGCTCTTCAATTGACCGACAGACTGGCAATTTATTCTTATTAGATCATCACTTAAAATCTGTTTTTGATTCACGCTGTTTTTGAAAAGGATATTTGCAGTTCTGTGCTTCCATACAATCCGTCTTAAGCCTACACTGTGTGCCATTCGTGAAAGGTGTACATGTATCAGGGTCACAACAAGTACCTTCAGAAGAACTAAAATAGAAAATATAAATACTGAAAAGATGAATAGTTTTAAAATTGTCAATGCAAAGAACAAATCTGTGAAAAAATCCCAAATCCTTAGAAATATCCAAATAAAAAAAATCCCATTACTCCAATTTGAATTATTTCATTTGGTCCCCTTTTATCTGTGAATTGAAAAAATTTCTCGCGCACATTTGATAACGCTCGTTGGTTAAAAAGTCCCATGCAGATTTCTCTAACTGCTAAGAATAGGAGAGTATTTTTCCTCAATCATGGTATAACCAAGCCTTGTCGAAAAAACTGTCTTTTGTTACCTAATGAAAAAAAATTCCCATTTTTGTAAAGGTGTCCTGATATAAATAAAGATTAAGCTAAGTAATTTGATTTGGAATACCTGTTGTCATTATTTAGCTATGAGGGACAATAAGGCTTACTTTTAAGAAGTACCTAGGATTTTTTTAAAATTTTTTTTAAAGTATCTAAGATTTTTATTTTTTTTGAAAGTATCTAAGATTTTTATTTTTTATAAGATTTAATTGGTTTGTATCTTTATGGCGACATATTTGATGAGCTCTTACCTTCTTTGGACTATAACGGTGTAAAATGGACCCAAATCTTAATTCTGCTAATGATATAGTTTTCTGTTACATTCCATCTTAAGGTTGTAAGTTCGACATAATCTTTCCCTTCTAAATTCGTCACTCCAAAAATGATAAACATTGAAATTTTTCTATCTCGAGTGAGGGAATAATTTTAATCCATTCCTTCATGTATGAGAATTAATATTTATCAGCATAAGTTTTTCCCAATAAAATGAAAAATCCATTTAAACCCATGAAAAAATATCAAAGCATTTGAAATGCAAAGTAAACACAGCGGACATTGAATAATATGATACTATAGAATCATTGTCTTTTAATTTCTCACACACTGGATCTGTATCACAAAAGCATCTGACTAACGATGACTGTACCATACCATGATATAACCCAAAAGTATTTGTAGTCGTGTCTATAATAGTGACAAATAGGAAGTAAATGCGAAATACCTAACTGTAAGCTCAATGACCAACTTAACATTTTATTTCCAAAAAATATGGATTTGTGACCAACAACTAAATACCGTAGTTACTATTCACAAGGATGTATATTTAGAAGGATAAGCATCTCGTGATATCGAGAGGCGTGAGATTTTGTCACTTTGGGCCCCTCTCTTTGCAGCCTTATAACAACGGAAATATAATAATGATTGTCACAAGAATTGTTCTACAAGTGCATTAGATGTTAAACTTCAGGAAAATATTAAATTTATGAAATTCTGTGCATTACTTTTAAAGCCTTTAGTTCAAAAACGTGGTGCATTTTTACCGATGAAAACCGGAAAAGGGGAAAAAATCAACGAAAATGTTTTGATTACATTTCAATCATATGTATTGAAGAAACTACTTGCTGTAATGTAACGACATTTACTCTACGGATGCAAAAATCATTCAGTTTTCAGAAAAATATCCACAAACAACTTTTTAAGTAGATAGCTCGAAACTGAATGCATATCAAACGCTTCGCTATAAATTTTAAATTGCAACATTGATTGTGCACGAGTTTCCTATCCTTCTAAATATACGCCCTTGCTATTCACATTGTTGTGTTGCTAGGAAATATCTAAGGGGTGTAGCATGTGTCATACTTACCACTATGTGTCACTGAGAGATTACCTTGCAATGGCAATTTGCAACAAACTTATTAAATACTGACACTGACAGCTTGCTCTGCGTATGTAATGACAAGCTTAGCACTGAGTTACTTTATAATCCCTCTTAACAGTGTCTCTTGTAGCCAACTTACTATGGATTGACGTAGTATACTTGCCTTTAATGTGAGTATGTATTCGTGAAATGACAGAAAATTATGTTTTGTATGGATTGTAGCAAATTCTGAAATGGCGCATTTCATTCGCTATTCGAAAAAGTCATCCTTAAAATACCATCAAGTACAGTTGGTACATGCCCAATTTATACTTGTTCACATCATATTTTGATGATTCAGTTTTTAGAAAATAATCAATATTGGCTCTCTTGAGATTTATTGTTTATTTTTTTTTTTCGAAGTCAATGGTGCCGAAACTAAGGATGACAAGTACTATTGTTTTTTTTCTCGCTTACGCTCACGAAAAAAATATTTGCATGAACAACCTTAAGCCGATTCTAAAATACCAATTTAAAACGGCGGCCACGGTTTATATCACAATTTATAATGACGTGACAATAACAACATGCTACTAAGGTTGAATTTGTGACCAATTTTTCATTTAGGTACACAGATAACCCACACTTTAGTAGGGCTTGTGACTAAAATACCATTTATTGACACATATAATTTTCGCATCAGTATGACTCTGTAAATATTGTGTTATAGAGTACATTGAATAAGTTCCGTTTTGTTTTTTTTTTCTGACCAGCGTATCATGAATCAACACTTCACTGTGATATTTAATTGATTAAAAATAAAAATTCAGTTTTTCAAACAGCGTTTTGGGTTTGTGACCAGCTTAACTAGTAGACAGTAAGATTTTAATTTACAGTTGCGTTTTTTTTAAATATTACATGGAAGTGATATTGAGAACTTCCAATGTAGTGTTTTTGTGGACAACCTACAACGGATTGGCAAAGGGTTTTTCCTGTAATGAGGTTTCTTTCTGATTTACCAGCATTTTTACCAGGTTTCAGTACACGTCCACTAATATCACTTTGTCTAGCTACACAACCCTCGTCTGTACAATTACCCTGTTAGTAACAGTTCACATTCTTCTGTGTCCACTCTCATACAGTGTGGTGTCTGACTTACCTGCACTGTGCCCAAGCTTTAAAATAACACCCACTGCCATCACTTTGTCTAGCTACATAACACTCGTCGTTACAATTACCTTGATGGTAACAGCCACATTCTTCTGTGTCCTCTCTGATACAGTGCAGTGTCTGACTGACTTACCTGCATTGTGCCCCAGCTTTCAAATAACACCCACTGCCATCACTTTGTCTAGGTACACAACACTTGTCTGTACAATAACCCTGATACCCACAGTCACATTCCTCTGTATCCTCTCTGATACTGTTTCCACAAAATGCTTCATCAGAGTCTTTAAAAAACGGAATCCAAATAATCATAATCATCAGGCGGCAGACTTTGGTTTACGAATTAACATTTTTTTCTGGAATTTTAGGCGATATATGACGTCATGTAACACATATCATATGACATGAGACTTGCAGAAAACATAAAGAGCATTGGAGTTTCGTTCAAGTTTTCAGGTTTATTACATTTTTGCATTATGAGTCAAATCTGCATATCTTTATTCAGAATAAAATGTTGCCCATGACACGATGAACATTTTCGCATATTTCGAAAAAAAAGAATAAACCTGTCTCTCAGAGTTTTTTGCAATACAAACTATAAATTATACAAAATACAAAAAGGCAATTACTCTCGTAAATAGTTGTCAAAAAGATTAAAGATGTATAAAGGCTGATATTGAAAAAATAACCAATGGAATGATAATGAAGTGTCAAATTCAGATAAGGAAAGTGAGTCACAAGATGGAGATACCCGTAAGTTTAAAACTAATATTTCTATAATTTTGATATCAGGCTTAGGCATCATTGTGTGAATGGCATTCGGTATGTATCCTTGATTCTAGATTTGGCCTCCTTTCTCGATAGTTTTGGTAACGAGTACTTCTTTTTGACTACTTTTGGATTATGGCTTTCCATATTATTTGATTCTAATGCTACTAATGAGGGGTTACTCCTTGAATCACATGTACAGCATAACGAAATTAACTGATTATTATGCAGCTTCGGTATTTTAGTATTTTACTTTTGGGTTAGCACTTAAGAGTGGACAACTGGGTTCGTGAGTATATTTGGGGACAATCCACCAGCAGAGGTATCGATCTATTGATAATAAATAACTAAATACTGAAGTTACTGTATTTATTTATGCAAACCTTACATGTGACCTATAGGAAGCAAAAATTGTAGAACCTTTGTTCTATACAAAAGCAATCAATTAGGAAATAGAGACTTAGAATGGTCATTATGTTCATTTCAGAAGGAATGTTTCAGTTTTTGGTACTTCGTATCTTTTATTGAAGAGTTGAATATTTCAAGATTATACAGAATCTTTAAAAACGCATCAGTTATAAAACATATATGCAACACGCAGTAGTTGCTGGAATTTTGCAATGAACAAAGGGAATCAAAGATGTCAAATATTAAAATAACAAATAACAAACTGTAAATTTACTTTCTGCATATTGCCATTTCGACAACTAATATCTCATCAGTGCAGATACAATCAAAACATTGGAAATCCAGAAATCGAAAGGTATACATACAAAAGCTGATGGAGAATAAATCAGCAAAATGATCTAAAAAAAGGATAACTCAGCTAAGGACAGAGCTTTGCATGATGGAGATACTCCTTAGTTTTAAACAAAATTTAAATTGATAAAACTAATTTCGAATTTCATAAGACAACCCTTTAGAAATGGTTCTTAAAAATCCAGTCAGAATTTATTGGCCCTTTTAACATATATTATCACAATATAAATCAGGATATGTTACAGCACAAGTGAAACAGCTATCATCAAAAGGAATCCATAGAAACAAAATTCATTTAAGTCCAATGAAACATTAAAAAAACAAAGTATATTACATATTGAAATTTTCAGCATTCTTGGGGTTGACATGGTAACAAAAAACAACTATCTGAAACGGAATGTTATGCATGTACTTATTTTTCAATTCCGGATTTCATATAAGAAAAATCTTTTTTGTCTTTTTTGCCATAAGCCACATAACTGCTCAAAACAGTAAAAGATAATTCAAATCCGTTCACATACCTCAGCCGTACATTTGTTTTTCGACAAAATTAAGCAAACTGCATCAACATATGATAAAATTATTTTTGGAATGCAGGTCTATGAAAGGTATAGAACCTTATTGGCCCTAATTATGAAATGTGTGGAGCTACAAGGGACCTAAAATATTTCTTTTGTTCACAGGATCATTCATACCTTTAAAGCAGTTTCTCTTCCCATATTCATTATTAAATACAGCATACATCACGCGAGTCATATTATCTTTACTGCAGAGTGAGAATTCATCGTTGTGATATTGATTTCCCTTTGTTGCACCACGATACATAATGTAGTTGCCCCCGTTAGCATCAGGTTGTGAGGTACCGAAAGGGGCACATAAAATGCCTGTATCGTGCTGAAATAAAAAAATTAAACTACACATAAAGACAAAAACTGAAGTGTACATATAGTTGAATAAATTTCGAAATAAATACCAAAGCAATAACCAAAAATTAGAAATCCAGAATACATGGCAATATAAAGATAACATACAGAGAGAGAGCATAAATGACATGGACCGAAACAAGCACAATACAAACGCCACAAAAATTAAAGCATTAAAAGTGTGAAGCCCTTGAAACAGAAGTGTCATCATGTACTCCAGAAGGTTTAGCATGACCTGTTTCTCATGTGGTACCAGCCACTGAGCAAGCTTAAATATGGTGTTGAAATATTTGTTATGTAGCTCATTGGTTGTTATTATCTAAGTCCTGGAAAAAAAACATTGAAATTCCAATAAAAAGTTATGTTATGCACCATGTATCCACAGTATCATATTGGAACCTTACAATATCTAAATTTTTGTAAAATTTGTTGAAAACTAAGGAGTATCTCCCTCATGCATAGCTCTGTCCTTAACTTATTTTGGCTTTAAATTTAGATCATATTGGTTATTTGTTCTCTATCAGTTTTTAAAATATTTTTGAGTATATGGTCTTCCAAAACGTTTAGATTTTATCTGCACTGAAGAGACATAAGTTGTCGAAATGCGCATATGCAGAAAGTAAATTCACAGTAACCTCGGTATCTAGTTATTTGTTAACACTGGGTCGATGCCACTGCTGGTGGACTGTTAGTCCCCGAGGGTATTCACCAGCCCAGTAGTCAGTACTCCGGCGCTGACCCGAAAGCCGATTATTTTTGGAACCTTGCAATAGCTAAATTTTTGTAAATTTTGTTGAAAATAAGGAGTATCTCCCTCATGCATAGCTCTGTCCTTAGCTAATTTTGGCTTTACATTTAGATCATATTGGTTATTTGTTCTCTATCAGTTTATAAATATTTTTGAGTATATGGTCTTCCAAACGTTTAGATTTTATCTGCACTGAAGAGACATAAGTTGTCGAAATGCGCATATGCAGAAAGTAAATTCACAGTAACCTCGGTATCTAGTTATTTGTTACCACTGGGTCGATGCCACTGCTGGTGGACTGTTAGTCCCCGAGGGTATTCACCAGCCCAGTAGTCATTACTCCGGTGCTGACCCGAAAGCCGATTATTTTTGGAACCTTACAATATCTAAATTTTTGTAAATTTTGTTGAAAACTAAGGAATATCTCCCTCATGCATAGCTCTGTCCTTCGCTAACTTTAACTTTACATTTAGATCATATTGGTTATTTGTTCTCTATCAGTTTTTAAATATTTTTGAGTATATAGTCTTCCAAACGTTTAGATTTTATCTGCACTGAAGAGACATAAGTTGTCAAAATGCGCATATGCAGAAAGTAAATTCACAGTAACCTCGGTATCTAGTTATTTATTGCCATAATGGGGTCTGTAAGTCTCGTCATGTGACTCACGAGAATCCACGATAAACCGGCAATTCGAAAACCTTTCCCACCGAAACATGACGTCTGAGGATTATGACGTTCAAATTTTTGTTTGAAACGTCATATATCTTTGTTTAAAATGTAACTTCCGGGTACAATTTTTGGTCCCGAAAGTTCGAAAATTGTACGAGACTTACAGGCCCTATAAGTTAGAAAACCAATTATAAGGGCATGAGTAAAAAATCATGTGAGCAAGATAAAATTTGTTTTATCTAGGTTATATGAGACGGAAAACTGAATTTCTGAGGATTTACACAAGTATTATTTATTTATGAATGAATATGACAAAAGAAATTAATAGGATTAAATAAAATCTTGTCACAATGATAGTTAAGATTTAAGACATGGAACTGTAAAATCGCCAGGGAGTCCACGATAAAAATCATGATGATGTTAAATAAATTCATCAATCCGATAGAGATACCAACTCAGCAAGAATCTAACAATCTTTTTTTTTCTTTTTTGCAACGAAACGTAATTAGGGAATATCAATACGACGTCCGATTTCTTTGTATAAGAGACGAATACAGTAACTTGTATTATTTATTCATTTTTCTAAGTTTGTATGGCTGTGCGTGTGGATAGTAACATTGAGCTGGTAGTTGGATATATCGAAGGTGAACGTGAAGAATATATTTTAGTAAATATTATTAGCTGGAGTGAGGTATTTATTGTGAGTGAAAATAGTTATTAATTGTTGTAAATACATTTGTGTACGGGTAGTATTGTGTAGGGGATGGTGACGTGTTTTAATAGGTTGTTGGATAATTTTATTACGTGGCAAGGTGCGTTTGACGTCTTAATTCGCGGTGTGTCCGAATTGGTTTTTCCCGCTGCAGGGGAAATGCTTGCGATGCATACATGGCTCATAAAATAAATTTATTGGATGGGCCACATGTGAATCACTGTCTTGTCTTGTCTTGTGGAGTGAACTCGGCTCTGTTGGGGTAAGTCTTTTCATTTATTATATTTACTTGTACGTTTATCTTTTGAAAATTTAATCTTATGAAATTTTTTTGCTCGTGTTTAAGCAATAACAGAATTTATATTGGAGTAAATGACGAAATTTTATGCATCCAATATTATTATTTTGACATACTTTGTTATTGTTTTTATTTAGGATTTATGTTATAGTAGGGTAAGGATTGCAATTCCAAAAAGCTACCGTCGTTATTGACAACACCAAATAAGCCACGATAACAGAATAATTGGAAGCCGTTGTGTAGCATAACCATGCGACTGTATATAGACCTTTCATACCAGAAACAAATATGAAACCGAGAGCAAGAAACATCATCGTTACTATGATAGTAAGTATATAAGCTGACATTTCAGAAATGAAACCTCGATAGTTATTATTGTCATGTTGTAAAATAAAAACACTGAAATAAACTGTGCATGTATAGAATACATTTATGGAAGCAAATATCAATATTTAGCAGACGGTAGTAATATAAAACTATTCGATTAACATAGTAAAACATGCAGTGAAACAAGACACAGCTTGAATTTAGTAGAATATATTAATTTTTATATACTTGTATGTGTTCTGTATGTGTTCATATATATACAGAAAACAAAGTAAATGTAAACTTTATTTTGAAGGTTGCGATTGTTGTTGTGGTTATTCTTGTTGCAGTAATGATCGTCGTTTGTTGACGATGTTGTTGTTCATATGAATTATGTAGTCTAAGAATTCCCAAGGAGAAAGATGACGTTCTATGTAGATTCGCCGGTCGATTAATATCTTTCCTGGTGGTGAAAACGTTACAGTTACATGGTTGTGAACTGTGACAGTGACATGTTTTGTTTGTCTTTGTTAATTTTATTTTGATACTTGTTGTGAAATGTTATTTTTTAATTAATATTTAAACTTTAAAGTCTTGTTTATGTAAAGAAAATCTTTTTAAAGTTTGTCATCACTCGGGCGTCTGTCACAGTAAACAAAGTAGGTTATTATACGTTTCCTCTTAAACATCTATTCTAAATAATGTTCTGTCACTTTTAAAATTTAGCACATCCGAAACCTATTTTGAATGATAGATTGTAAAATCTGTTTGCTAGACCGTGAACATCCAGATAACATTAATTTCACTCGTATAATGTGCACAGAAAAAGTTAACACAACTTAAGTAAACTGATTTAAGAAAATCGTACAGGTACACTTGGCCGAAGATAGGTAGCATTGAAGAGCGTCTTCAGGTTCGTTACCGAGTCGTTTCTTAGTATCTGGGACTTAAAATCGTTAAAACTTTGTAAAAAATATACCGCAAGTGGCTTATATTCAAACTATCTGCGGCTCACTTCGGCTCATTTTTAAATAACGATGAGCTCACAGTTTGTCAGTTTTACTTTAATTGCTGTCTTGCAATATCACAAAATATCTCTTTTTAATCCTTCTAGAATACTGGAAAGACTTATTCAGACATGTCGATGATACAAGTATTCAAACAGATATTTACCTTGTCGGCACCTTCCCCCTTTTGGTGGGAATTAAGAACCCGACGCGTAGGTTTGGTTTCTTTATATACTCCCGATTCATTCGTAACACCTCCGACTTATCATCGACCATTACCTATGATCTAAGCCCTGTATACAAACCTTTGGTAGCTACAGTGGTAACGCTAATGTGTTTATTTTATTTCACTACAGCATTTACCGATAAAATTGAAATCGCACAAGTGTGAGTTTTTTTTATCAAGAACAGGAAACATATTTTTTTTCATACATGTTCCCCTTTTCAAGCACAATTTAAGATCATTATATAAGTTTTTTTTAAAAGATATTTGGTAAATGTTCCCGCCTTTTCAATCTAGAACATTACATAAGTTTTATTCCACAGGTAGAGATGGCAATTTTTTTTAATAATTTTTACTAAAAATCGCATTGAAAATAGTGCGTTTGTAGTGTACATGAAAAAAATATGAAAAATATGAAAATATGAATAACTGTTATTAAATAAATAGTTGATCTGTAGAGAAGAAAAGAAAGGTAGCAAGAGTCCGGTTATTTGCAATGTAATTTCCATAAAGGGTTCCCCAATTTGACGAAATTCTAAAAGCTAGATTCCCCGGAACTTGAATCCCATGGGCCTTACATCTGACTCATCAATATAAAGATGTTAAAATTTATGAATAAAGTTTTGGTTCACGCAGTTCATCTCTGAGTAAATTGGGGATAAAAAAAGCCCGATATTTTTTGTGAAAATATTTCAGTCGTACCCTTGACCGAAAAATGTGCAAAATTGCAGCCAAATATTATATAAATATTGTATAAATATTATATACCAAGTTCCAGTTTACTATTGTCTTTCTAATTTTGTATTGATTATACAAATGCATGCACTTTTGCGCTTAATTCTGAATTTAAAAGATATGAATATGAAAATAAATGCGTCCCGAAAATCATCAACCTTAACCGTTTACTTACAATCATAGAATATGACACCAGTATATCTTGTTTCCTATACCTAATACAGATACTTCTACAAATATTTCAAAATATTAATGTTCGGTTAATTTTATAGACAGCAGACCTTACACAAAAAGTGAGGAAAAAATTGTTTCTTGAGCCATTTGGATACTGTTCTTTCTTATCCGAAGCAATTCTTATCTTTTCATTCTCAATATTTTCAGTGATGAGTAGGTGTCAAGTTTACATAATTAAATAATTACCTCTATTATCGAAAACCTATATTCGGAATATAAAACGTATTATGTGTTAATTTTCCATCAAAGTTCAATTTTGAAATTAACTTTAGTTGCAAAATTCGAAAAAAGCTGAGTAGAGTTGGTAAACATCATCTTCTTCCAATTGTATCAAACAAAACTGAATAAAAACTTTGATGACCTTAATTCTAGGGCAAAAAAGCCTTCTTAGACCTGGTATCAAACAGCAGTGGCATCGGCCCAGTGTTAACAAACAACACAATATCAAAGATACTGTAAATTTATTTTAATTCTGCATATTATTATTTTGACAACTTATGTCTAATCACTGCAAATCAAATCAAAACATTTGGAACCGAAATATGTGTAAAAGCTGATGGAGAACACATAACCAATACGATCGAAATATAATAGCGAAAATCAGCTAAGAGCTATGCAAGAAAGAAATACTCCTTAGGTTTAAACAAAATTTTCTTAAATTTAGATATTGCATTTTTTTAACACTTGTATCTCAAAAACGACATCTGTACCTATCATTTTTTACTAAAATTACTTCTTTTTCAATTCTCTAAGAAAAAAATCCTTTTAAAATTTAATTGAAATTAAAATAATACCAAAATTGCATAAAAACAGAAAATTTCGTTATGATGTACAGGAGAAAATTATCGAGAAAGTTTTAGAATTAGAAAATTTTTCATTTATATTCTCGACCGAGAAATATCCAGATTGCAGGCATCGATATAATAATAAGGACATATATTACATAATTTCAGTTCGTTATAGTCTGGGCAATTTCATTGCAATTTTTTTAAATATAAACCAATCGTTTGCGCTGTTGCTGTTAATTTTTTGTCTTTGTGTAAAAACTAGACGTACTCCGAAATTAATGAATAATCATCGTATACTTCTCACATTTTTTTTTCACGTACAGTAACAATTCTTACGGGAATAGTAAAAATCTTTATAATTATTTTTTTCTTTTGTCGATCGCAGTTTAGACTTAACCAGGATTACATATCACTATTTTACATGTGTGATGTTGACTTGTGAAAATAGTAGGTTTTAAACACAATGTCATTTGAAAAATTCTTGTTATCCTTACAGCGTAATGTAAATCGAGTGTCTAAAACTGTATAATCATCCAATTTTTCTAAAAACTATAATTTTATCAAGAAGAGATAATTATATAGAAATAAAAAGAGACAAATCACATTCATGGGTTTTTTCTTTTTTTCTCTCAAAAATATGAGCACAATTTTTTATTTTAAATTTCCAAAGTGATTTTTAACACACTTAATACTACACTATACCAAAATCTATCAGTTTATTTATATAAAAAAATTCTAAATTTGTTTTTTTATCTATAAATACTATGTTTAAAGGGAAAAAAATCTTGCTATTTTTGGAAGCTTCTCAAGGAAAAAAAATGTTCGATTACCTAATGATTTTTCACAATAATGCAATTATTAAACTTTCAAACACAAAATAATAAGATTAAGAGCTGTCGTCGAGTCCTCAAGAAAATAAAACACTGCAGAGAAATCTTTGACAAAAAGGTACAAGATATTGAATTAGTTGGTAAATAGGAAGTATTATCGCGAAAGATCTGTAGATATACCCTAGGACATGCATGATCATACAAAGCTTCTGGCATGAATTTTAAATCTTTACTTTGTTTCCTTGCCTAGATAAATGAAACGTAAAATTACTTAAAATGCTACCATCATAAAAAAATAACTATCTATGTAAATGGATAGTAGTATCCCGAAACGTCCAACGACCTGGTGCAGATTAAATAAAAAAAAATTGGAAGTCCATAAACCAAAATAAGTGTAAAGCTGATAGAGAACAAATAACCAATAGGATCTGAATAAAAAAGCAAAAATTAAGCTAAGTACAGAGATATGCATGAGGGAGATACCCCTTAGTTTTAAAAGATCTAAAGTTGACTAAGTCGATAATTAAAAGTAGTATGCCGACAGGTCTAGTAACAAATCCTACAATTTGACTTTAGCATAAAATAGAAAAAGAAGGGAAACGGGGAATGTGTCAAAGAGACAACGACCCAAAGGGGAGTAATACAAAATTTCAGTTCTGTACCCTTTTCCATTGCGGAGATATATAAACGAAAATGTATTACGGACACGCCTAAACACACACATAGAAAACAGTATACCCCTATCCACGATGGAGAAATATGGTATAGAAATGTTTCGGTTTTTTTTTTCGTTCCCGAGCTACCTTAAAACATACATGTTACCATTTAAAACATCGGCAAACGAATGCGGAAATAAAAAGGAGTACAGGGAAAAATCAAGAATCAAAAATCCAAAAGCACAACAAATCATATCCATGCAACAGGAGGAGACAGAATCAAAAAGGCAAAACAAACGAGAATGAACAAGAACGCCACAAAACTTAAGAACTAGCAGTGTCCCTACAAAAACTTGACGTATCATCAAGTGTTCCGGAAGGGTAACCATGATCTGCTCCACTTGTGGTACCTGTCACAATTACAGTGAAAAGTCAGTTTAGTCACAGTTGGTGTTTGTCAGTCCAGTAAAAAAGTCAGGATCTATCCAAAGATATGTATTATCATCTGTGAAATAGAAACATTGTAGCGGCCTTTCAAATCTTGTGACGACCGTAAAACTTCTGCAATGACAAGTTCAATGGTGATTGAACATTACCGTGATGTATAAGTTTTTGAACCAGTAATTATGTTCTGTTGACAAAATCGCTGTACAAACTACATGCATGACAATAGCGAATGAGTTGTGAAATGTAGACGACATATGCCGGAGATGAGGGAATATTGCTGCTCAAAATAAGGGACGCTCACTATTGAAAAGTCTAAATTATGACGTTTGTCGTAAAGTTTTGTTTTCAAACGTCCAGAGTCTTAAGGTAGTAGACCTAGGTTAAGGGAGATAACTCTTTAAATCAGTAAGACGTTTGAAATAGTTAGTTTCATCAATGCTTTTTAAGCATTGACGTGAAAAAGAATAAAAAATCATCTATGTTACTCAGAGGCTTAGAATCTGTTTATGAAAATGATTTCAACAAACTCACCTGTGATTTTTAAGAGTTATGTCCCCTAACCTAGGTCTACTACCTTAAGTCTAGGAATAATACTGATGATGGTGTTTCAGTGATCACTTTAATTTTGAGTCATTTGGGTATATAATATGAAGGTTGTCCTTAAACTGAGGTGTGCTAAATTAAAGAAGAACATCTAAATAGCGGAAACTGAAATTAAAGGATTTTGCTAGCTTAATGTTTTTTTTCTGAACTAGCCCTTGTATGAACCTGGCTTCATACAAATGAAGAAACAAATCTGTTCAAAGTGGTGCACATTTAGTACCAATAGGTATCTCAATTGTTTGATTGAAAACTAGTCCTCGAAATTCTACAAATATGAAAAAGAAAGGAAATGGAGCAAATGTCAAGGAGACAACATCCCATCTCCAGGTTAAAACGACTTGAAACAATGTATCTAGGGATCACCGGACGGTCTTCAAAATATATTAGCAATAAAAAATTCCAGCATTGAGATGACATACTCTTTATAATTTCTACATGATATAGTGGGATGACAAACAAAATATGCCCCATTTCTTACCTAGCACCAAATATAAATGTCTTTTTTCATCCTTTTCAGTAAAGAAAGACTGGTGTATTAAATCCCGGAGTACTTACTTTAACTAACAATGTGCTAGAGTAGTAAAGAGTGTACAATGTTTTGACACTGTTACAGTGCTTAAGTCCAGTTCATAAAGAGATATTCTAATGGTCTTTTGGTATTTGAGAATCCACATCTGATTCACCCAACTAGTTCAGTATACTTCATCACTATATATCTTTATGTAATCTTTGACTGTAGTTAGGAGCATACCGAGAGTTTTGTTGTGCATTTGGCAGACCCACTGATGTATCTCTTTTTGTTAGGGAATTTATGCACTCAGTATTTTCAAAGCATGTTGTTTTTCTCTTCACTTTAATTAATAACTGACAATATTGTTTTGTGATTGATTAGAATGTCCTCCCTTGATGTCCATTTTGACACATTTCGGTTAATGGACTTCCAAAGGTTTTGGTTTTATCTGCACTGATGAGACATAAGTTGTCGAAATGCGCATATGCAGAAAATAAATTAACAGTAACTTCGGTATTTTGATATTGATATGATGGAGAGTGTGTGAGTAGGGTTGCCAAATAAATTAGCAATACCCATCTACTTTTTTAAGTAGTCAATGAAGTGCTTTTTGCAGATAAATGTCATGTTAATGTGTGCCTTTCACAGCTGGTACAATAACAAAATTGTCATGAAGAAAGGACAATGTTTATTCTACATCAGAATATTCCAATATGCTTATTGAATCGGGGCTCTTAGCTGTCTTAAGGCGCCTCACTCGAGCTACGATTAATTACTTTATGTACCTCATCCAGTTGGACAGTGTTCCAACTGTTCCCCCTATATTTTAGCCAATGTGTGGCATATTCCTCAACTGCGTCCATCACTGTTTTAAAGTTATGTTTCCAAAATAGGTTGCGGTTCACTAGATATTTTGACCTTTTGTGAACAGATCATGAAATTTCTAATTGTTTGCTATGCTGAGGTTAACCGGGGACCTCAAAATCGTAAACAATGAGAAGTTACGTAATCTGTTCACAAAAGGTCCAAAAATATAGGGTTCAATTACTCATAATTTGCTATTTTCTATCGACAAAATCCGCATTGGGAGTTACAAATAGCATTCCATATGGTAAGTTCTAGAACAAACATTAGGTTGGTGTTGTTGTTATCCCCGCACTTTCGAATGAAAGTTCGGGGATATTGTCGTTGGCCCCGTCCGTCCGTCCGTCACACATCTTTGCGACGCGAACTCCTCCTACTTTTTTGGATTTAGGGTTTTGTTATAGAACTGTTGCATATATGCTGCAGATGCGCAATAAGCTTTCGGATTTTTGATATTGGTCTTGGTGCAAACAAGAGGCCCCAAGATGTCGATTTGACAAAGACCACAAAATGTGGATTGTGACGCATATGGCATGCGACGCAAACTCATCCTATATTTTTGGATTTATGGATTTAATTTTGTTGCAGAATTGTTGCATATAGCCTGTAGATACGCAATAAGCCTTCAGAATTTTGATTCCGGTTCCAACTTTTGTAAATTTCCTGAAAATGTCAAAGACTGATATTTTTGGACATTTTGGCATATAATCTTATATTTTGGCAAGTATTTGGAAAAAA
>MJUU01037931.1:54657-78194 GCA_002080025.1 Modiolus philippinarum
TTTTGATAAGGTTAATCATTTTCACCAATTGGATTTCAAAAATATTTGATTCCAATTTTGGTAAGTTTCCTGAAAGTGTCAAAGACCACATATTTTTTTGGAATTCTACCTAGCAACAATACCATTAGGATTTGTTTCCATCAGGACAATCATTTTCACCAATTGAATTTCAAAAATATTTGATTCCAATTTTGGTAAATTTCCTAAAAGTGTCAAAGACCACATATTTTTTGGAATTCTACCTAGCAACCAAACTGTCAGGATTTGTTTTCATTAGGGCAATCATTTTCACCAATTGAATTTCAAAAATATTTGATTCCAATTTTGGTAAATTTCCTGAAAGTGTCAAAGACCACATATTTTTGGAATTCTACATTGAACCATAGTTAAAAAATTTGTTAGATTTAGAAGAAATATTTCACAAACTTGATTTCCAAAATATATGATTCCAAGTTTGGTAAAATTCCTGAAAGTCTCAAAGACTACTTATTTTTTGGAATTCTGCCTAACAACCATATATTCCTTAATTCCTTATGGTAAAAATAGTGACTGTCAATAGTTTAATTTAAAAAATGTTAAGAAAAATTATTCCCAGGGTCTATAGCTGTTTTCTGTGTCAAACAGGGGGTGCGGGGATCACTGACCTTTCCGACAGTCCTTACTCTAGTTTTTAGTTTTTAACCATATTTACTAGGATATTGTCTCATTTCCAGTGTTTCAGCAAAATTTGGCTACACCATTACATCTACCTATGAAATAAGTACCAATGCAATAAAAACTGTCAAGACAACTTCTAACATCATGTATACATGGAAGTTAGTAGTCAGTGACTTGAAACTAAAGAATAGTCAAATGACAGAATCAATTACATTTAAAAATTTCGAATCATAAAATCATTATTATAAGTTAGCATGTTCTACAAAACAGAGATCAATTTATTTCTATTTTCAATGATAATAGTAGGTACTGTAATTGTACTTATTTTTGCGGTGTACTTATTTTCACGCATTTCGCGGTGAACACTTTCCCGCGAAAATAAATACACGCGAATAGGTGTAATTAGTAGCAAAAATCGACGATTACGTGAAATTAGATACCAGCGAACTTGTAAGGTCACGGAAATCCGTGAAAATAAGTACCCGCGAAAAAAGGTACAATTACAGTAATTGACGATATTTTAACAATTGATGATCCCCAGTTTAAGATTATATCGACATCATTTACCAACAAGAATTGAAACTTAGTAAAGCTATTAATGATTCAAAATATTGCCATAGCTATCATATGACTATGGTAAAATGAAAACTAAAATTAACAATAAAAAGGACTTACGTCTCTACAGCGCGGATAAAATTGTTGAATACATTTAAAAAGTTTCAAAGAAGATATGAACATTTGATATCAAATATGATGTCACTCGCAAATATTTAAGTGCATTTCTCATCCTCGATCTTACAGAAATTTTGTTAAAAAATGCCAGAAACTAATTAAAAGCTCAGAAAACTTAGACGTAATTTTGATATTTTTTAAATAGGGGATATCGACAGGATATTCTGCATGTTGTCCGTAAAATCGGTTTTGGGATCGTTATGTCGCTTTTCCTTTCCTAGATTGTGGTAATTAAGCCAGTAGTCTACCTGTATTGGGTTGTATTTTTATGTATATTATACTTTATAGAAACCGGATAGAAAAAGGAGAAGGCTACGTATCCATAAACCGGTTTAACCACACCGCTGGCTTTTCCTAAAGCGGATACCAAGTTCAGCTGTCCTGAGTTCATTTTGTTGTTTACGTTTGTCTTTTGTCTTTTGGGTTTTTTTTTTATTTTCTTTCTTATTTTTTGTTTTTTTGTTTTTTTTTTTTGGGGGGGGGGTTCTTTTTTTGTGCAGCTCCTTGGTACACTGTGGCATGTGACTTTGTTTTCAGCTATTGTAGGTGTTTCCTGTTATCCTTTTTAGATTATTTTTGTAACTACAGATTGAACACAGTTAATGAGTATTGCTTATCATAGGTTTTTTAGCTTACCTGGCCTAAAAGGCCATGTGAGCTTTTGCCATCGCTATGCGTCCGTCGTCTGTCGTCCGTCTGTCTGTCTGTCTCTACAATTTCAAAAATCTTCTCCTCTAAAACCACTGGGTCAAATGTAACCAAACTTGACCTGAATCATCACCAGAGTATGGCTTCTCAACATTGTGTTCGATTAGGCGGTAGGTCAAACAACCTGGCCGCCGTTGCTAAAAATAGAACATAGGTGTAAATTGCAGTTTTTGGCCAATAACTCGAAAACCGTTACAGAAATCGAGAATCTGACAGTGAGTAAAAGTGATCAGCATAGCAGGATCTACCTGCCTTGCAATTTTGAAGAAAATCGGAAAACCCGTCTTGGAGTTATTGCCCTTTCTCCATAAAATTTTCAAAATTTGTACATTTTTTATTTCAAAAAGGGTAACAGATAGAGGTCAAGTATATATTGCAAAAAGGTTCAGCATATCAAGATCTACCAACCTTGAAATTTGAAGATAATCCAAAAAACCTTGTAGGAGTTATTGTCCTTTTTTCATGGAATTTTCAAAATTTATATATTTTTCGTCTTTTATTTCCAAAACTATAGAGGATGAAGGTTAAGTATAAATTGATAAAATGTTTGCCATGCTGTGTGGATTTGAAAACTGGTGTATGAATTTTTTTTGTTGACTGCCATTTTCAAAATGGCCGCCAAAAAAAGGCGGGAAAATTCAACAGTGTTTGATTTCAATGAGATTTGGTTTCCAAATAGATATTGATGTAGCGACTTCANACATCTTTGAGTTTCTGGTCTTCCAAATGTTTAGATTTTATCTGCACTGATGAGACATAAGTTGTCGAAATGCGCATATGCAGAAAGTAAATTCACAGTAACTTCGGTATTTAGTTATTTATTTCCAAAACTATAGAGGATGAAGGTTAAGTATAAATTGATAAAATGTTTGCCATGCTGTGTGGATTTGAAAACTGGTGTATGAATTTTTTTGTTGACTGCCATTTTCAAAATGGCCGCCAAAAAAGGCGGGAAAATTCAACAGTGTTTGATTTCAATGAGTTTTGGTTTCCAAATAGATATTGATGTAGCGACTTCATAACCGGTGATGAAAAGTGTTCGTTGACCGCCATTTTCAAAATGGCCACCAAAAAAGGCGGGAAAATTTAACATTGTACGATTTCAATGAAAGTTGGTTACCAAAAATGTATTGATGTCGCAACTTCAAAACTGATGTTAAAAATTATTCGTTGACCGCCATTTTCAAAATGGCCCCCTTAAAAGGCGGGAAAATTCAACATTGTCCGATTTCAATGAAATTTGGTTTCCAAATAGATATTGATGTTGCAACTTCAAACCCGGTATTTAAAAGTGTTCGTTGACCGCCATTTTCAAAATTGCAACCAAAAAAGGCGGGAATATTCAACATTGTCCGATTTCAATGAAGTTTGGGTTCCAAATAGGTATTAATGTCACAACTTCAAAGCTGATCTTGAAAATTGTTCACTGATGGCCATTTTCAAAATGGCCGTCAAAAAAGGCGGGAAAATTCAACATTGTCCGATTTCAATGTTATTTCGTTTCCAAATAGATATTGATGTTGCGACTTCCAAACCGATGTTGAAAATTGTTCATTGACCGCCATTTACAAAATGATGTCCTGACTTCAAAACTGGTGTTGAAGGTGGTCCTTAGCAAGAATGTTTTTTTTTTGTCATAAAAGCCCAACAAAGAAATATAGGAAAAAAATTATCAGACTTTAAATACAGTTCAAGATGTTGCTTTTTGACGAGCTACCAAAGTTTGAGAGACTGAAGATCAACTGTATAACTTACAATGTTAGCTTGATTGTGGCAACTGAAAACCAGGTGAGCGATACAGGCTCCTGGGAGCCTCTGGTATCTTCTTGCCCTGTCCTCTCTTTTCTAGATGAGGAATGAGGCTGGCGAAAGGGGAACAATGTAAAACAAATTGGAAACATAAAAGTATTTCGGGATTTTTGGATTCGATAAATGTATGATTTTACTGTATGTATCAATCACAAAATACCCTCAATCACTTTTTGATTTCTAAATTTTGTTGAATTCTAAAGTTAACCAGCTTACCGGTGATCCAAAACTATGACCAACTTCGTGTGCAAAAATGAGTTGAGAGACACGTGGAGCAATAGTTTCACCATAGTTTTCAAACGTTACGATTCCTGAATTTAAAGTCAGTTTCATCCTATTCTTATTTACTTGAAACTCTTTATATTTTTCACAAATTCCACCAGAGGTACCTGAAAAAAAAATCGGAGTTAATTTAGGCAGTCTGCATGAACATTTATGCTTTTATTTTTTCTCTCTATTATTCAGAATAATTTGGGAGTAACAAAATCTCGTATTTCAGAAATGTAATTGACTAACAAAAAATGTATGTGACTAAGAAGCATTTTACCGCGTGTCTGTCGCAAATGTAGCTAACATGATCTAACATATGCATGATTTTCATCTGACAATTTCAAGTGTTTGTTTGACCTATCAAACATCGCTTTGTCTAAAATCAAAAGTGGTGATATTCGTTTATCAGAGATTTCCGGAAACTGTAATGTCTCAACCCAATGTCGTCTAAACCTAATTTAAACTTGTTGTATAACTTCCATATCGGCTTGGATCCTTAACTTTTAACTTGAAAATGACGAGAGAGGTACACTACAAACTAGGCTGTATGACAAACGCGACGACTTTACTTTCCCAATAGTCAACCTCCCTTTTCTTTTTGGCAACATTCAAAAAGCACCGGCATATGGAGTTTAATATTGCTACTTAAGTGCCTGTGGTCGATACAGTGATTACCTCGATAGAGCTCGGTTGCTTACAAATACTCTACTAAAGCATGGGTATGTTACCCATAACTTGAAAACATCATAACAGAAATTTTACGGTTGATATCACTATTTTATGGACCGCTTTGGGATATCTGTTTCCCAGATGACAACAGATCTTTCTCATTACAGCTAAAGTTTGTTTTCCTCTTCTGAATTTGACTTACATGAAGAAGCAGCAGATGTTAACTTTTCTTGTGAATTACTTATGTTATTTTTTTTGTTTCTTTGTTTTTCAGATGTTGCCATTGTAATTGGATTATTGGTTTTTGACTGAATTTCATACTGAAAAATTGAGTAAAAACAGTTTACAGAAGGATTGCTTATTAAGGGAGTACCAGTATCAGAAATTTTGTCATTAGAATTAAAATTCTGAATTTTTGTTTTGATGAGCACTGCTAATGAAACAACTTGAGCAAAAAAGTTTGAAAATCAATGAAGGAATTTTTGAGATATAAGACGTAAAAATTTTGGCGGGAAACACTTCTCCTTTAATGTGCATAAGATGTTTATATGCATTTAAATATATGAAAATATAATTGGAAGTTGAATAAATTTTATACACTGTCTATTTTGCATTTCAAAGTGACCTATGACCAAGAAAATATTATCCATGTGCAACAAATTTTAACACTTTGAATGGATAAAACCAGAGGATATCGAATGCTTCTGAAAATCTGAGGCTTGACTCCCTTAAAGAAAGTTTTAAATAACACATTCTATTTTAACTGAGCCTTAGATTTCTAAGAGAAAGTTAAAATGGGACAAATGATCATGAAAATTATGGCATTAATATATCTCCGTCATACGTTTTTGGTTTGGTATTTATTTTTCCGTGTAAAATAGCTTCTCAGAGGTTTTACAATGGTTTATACAGCCATAGGAAATCTGTGCTTATAATTTCATAACTAAATTGACCTTAAATTTTCATAATGTTAAATAATTATTTATGAATACAAAAAATCTACTCCACGGGTAAAATGTTACTAGATACATTTCTACACTGACAAATCTGCCATATTATGTTTAATAAGATAATTTTGCAGAGATATACATCTTGTCAATGCATGGCCGATCAGCAGGAGTTCAAACTTTTCCAACATGGATATTGATTTTGTAACTCTTTAGTATATAAATTTCATGAAAAATGCTAACAAAACTAACTATTCAGTTGTAAAGAACTCTTTTCTAATTTATTTTTGAGAATGTTTTTACTGAGGTCATTGTCCTTACGACTTTCATAACCGGTCCAGGCAAGTCCTAGTATGCCATTCGAGAAGTCTCTGTGAGTAAACATGTATGCCAAACAAAACTCTGAATGATCAATCAAAGAGTTAAGGTACAGAAAGTTTCTGACGTCGATGTTACTCTCACAAAACCGTGACGCTTTACTTGTACCACATTTTTCAGACACGTCTGTCCTCACCTAAAAGAGAGAAAAAAATTAGCGATATGATTTATGGTCGAATCAATTTTAACGGACCCACTTTTATACTGAGAAAACATTTGCAGATGCACACATGACTAAATACCGAAGTTACTGTGGATCTAGATTCTGCATATACGCATTTCGACAACTTATGCCTCTTTAGTGCAGATAAAATCTAAACGTTTGGAAGACCATAAACTCAAAAATGTTTAAAAACTGATAGAGAACGAATAACCAATATGCTCTAAACGGAAAGCCAAAGTCAGCCAAGGACAGAGCTTTGCATGAGGGAGATACTCCTTAGTTTTCAACAGAATTTAGAAAAAATTAGATATTGTAAGGTTCCAAATAGAGAGTTACTGTGAATTTAAATTCTGCATATGCGCATTTCGACAACTAATGTCTCTTCAGTGCAGATAAAATCTAAACTTTACTAAATGTAAACCTCAAAAAAGAGTAATCACATCGGTTTAATTATACTGGTGATTCACGGCGGATGTGAAGACGTCTGTATCACGGTACTAAAGTAACAAGGGAGATACCGTTTGTAATGTATTTGGACCTTTCTAAATGATATTTCACACTGTATTTAAAAAAACCTTATGTATTCTGTCTTGCTCAGTGGTTACATCTGTAAATTGGTACAATGGAAGATAGTACTGCTGTTTTTACTCCTTTTGGAAATATCTATGCATCCACTATCAAAAACTTTTCGTATTGTAAGATCTCTTTATTTGCTGTCTGCAAATGGTCATGCACCAGCCAAGGGTTATCATCCGCTCCTCTCCTCTTCACCCTAGGCAGATTCAGCTGGATTTCTGAAGTCTCGGATCTACAGATTTGATTTGTTGCAATTGGACTTGGGTGCACTCAATCAGAGTATAACAATTCATATTTTTAATGACAATACAACTTAAAATAGAGTGTGTATTGGTTTTTTTTAATTTTGCAAAATTCCAAAGATTTGTAATGTTTCTTTACTTTAGAGGGTTCATTTTCCTTGAATTGAGAATTTTAGTGAATTTTGACATTATTTGATATCATAAATGATCTGTAATTTTTACCATAAGTCATACTAAAAATCTTACATCAAAGGGAGATAATTTTAGACTGTGTTTCCAAAAATATGGCTTGATCTGCCAAAGGTGAAGAGGAGAGGAGCAGATCATAACCCTTGACAAGCGAATATGATCATTCTTGCGATAAGTAACGAATGATCTTGACCATGTGTGTGCATATGTGGAATATAATCATATGACGTAGACTTTCATATTATTTATATAGAAAATTAATGTGATGAGCAAACAAGTTAAACAAAAAACCAAACGAATTAAGTATTGATCATATTGTTTTTAATCTGACCTGCCTACCTTATTTTTTCAGTGTGATAGATATGACAGCAGCATTTTGAATGCTATGGTTGCGAAAAAGTGCCAACATCAACCATATATTAAAGTTTTTCGATTGTTTTGTTGGAAATACTTCTGTTTCTTCAAATATTTGATTAGATGATAATCAATTTGATCAGTACCGAGAAATACTGATTCCAAAAACAGCATCGAGTGAGGTACGACATTTTCTCAACTTAATTGAGATAGTAAAATTTTCAATCTTAAAACGCGATGATCCCAAGCGCCACGTCATCAGGCATGGTCGCATTTTCTCATGCCGTCACAAAAATTAGGTCGTCATAATCAAATTTCAAATAACTAAATACCAAAGTTACTGTGAATTTAAATTCGTCAAACAATGAAGTGCTGAGAAATGGAAACTCTTGCGAGAGAAATATTTTAACACAGGCAAGGAGGGAATTAAATTTGCAAGAAAATAAAGAATATATGATATGTGTTTTGTCTGAATATTCATAGAGTTTAATTAAAGATTAAAGGTGGTGGCTATCCGAATAATCGCATATGAATGATTTCACTGTTGTTCAAAATTTGTTTGATTTACATTTCTCACGAAAAACAAAAAAAAACTATATTATGGACTTCGAAGAGAGTGAACAAANAAATGGAAACTCTTGCGAGAGAAATATTTTAACACAGGCAAGGAGGGAATTAAATTTGCAAGAAAATAAAGAATATATGATATGTGTTTTGTCTGAATATTCATAGAGTTTAATTTATGCTGAGTGGACTCTTTGCTGGATAAACAAGTGATAAAAGTAAGTACACGTTCTGTTGTTTAGTTTTAAAAAACGATATCTGTAATACGACCAATTTTTCAGTAAGTTACTTGCCCCATCTTTTTTGGATGTTATATAGGTACTCTGACCAAAATTTATGTAAACAACTTTGAATGATTTGTCAATTTTAGTTTCGAAAATAAATAATGATTACATGATGCAGCGTAACTTTTAAACTGCAACCTGCACTTTCCTACTTCAAAGTTCCAAATGAATTCATGAATGCAAGTAGGTGCACTGCAATTTTTCCCTTTTATATGTTTTTCATTTTTCTTGAGAGCAGTCAAAACGCTGTTTCATCCGATTATCTGAACATGTTTGCCTTTGCCCTTGATAGGACTAGAATGCGAAGGAAATGATTACTGCAAGTGAAAAATGTTTTAATTTGATAATGTTAATTTTTTCTCACCTGAAACTTTTGAAGATTAAAAATGTAAATTCTTATTTTTGAAGCAGAGAATTATCTTTTCAAAACGTTATATTCATTGAATTCGAACTTTCATTTTTGTTTTTTTTTTTCTATTGGAGTGCTTTTATTTTGATAAATGAATATGAATTATACAATTGATGAGATAGCACCACTAAAAAATGTGGACAGATGGTGAGAGCAATCAAAAAAGCCACTCGCCTCAGCGGTTCCGTCCATCCGTTGGCTGTCCCGTTTTGTGGTACCAATTTTGAGTAAATCTGACGTAATGCTTCTTTAGAAGGTTGCTTATATTGTAAGCAAACCACTCTTATTAATTTCTTCTATCATATTAAGCAAGATAAGAAAGTATTGAATTTATAAGGGAAGTTATATAAATAAAAGACATGACCTTACTAAAAAGCATTTGTGTTAAGGTAATTTTTAAATTTCCGTTTTTTTTTTTTAATAAAGTCCTTCAAAAGATTTCCATCCAAAAATGTGGACTGATGGAGACAGCAATCACAGAAGCCACTCGCTCAGCGGTTCCGTCCATCCGTTGGCTGTCCCGTTTTGTGGTACCAGTTTTGAGTAAATCTGACGTAATGCTTCTGTTAACCCTTATGTTTTGGATTTTGCACCTTTGCTCTCCACAAATTGCAATTTTGCACCAGTCCTGCCTTTTTAGAATTTTGAAATGGTAAAATTAATCCCCTTCCATTTTGAGATTGTTTCAATTAGATATTTTGACATGTGTAGTACCAAATTTGCGTAATCTTAAAGTTTGAAATCTTCAACGAAATACTTCTGAACTTCAGTAAAACTTCAGAAAATATGTCTATTCCGAACATCTTTTTGGAAACTTGGACAAGTTAAATTCTATTCATTGATAACGTTAAATCGGCAGTTGTATTATTTTTGCTGGTTTCGAGATGAAAATGGTTTTGTGTTTTCCTTTGAAGTAAAATGTACTAATATATAAGATACATATGAAAACGAAAGGAAATGGGGTAAATGTCAAGGAGACAACATCCCATATCCAGGTTAAAACGACCCAAAACAAAGCATCTAGGGGTCACCGTACGGTCTTCAACACAGTGAGGAACCTCACACCATATAGCAAGCCCTAAATGGCCCCAAAAAGGTAAAAAAGGGAATAAATCAATGGAAACAAACCACATGCAATAACCCAAATATCAAGAAACTAAAATTTCATAAGAAGACAAAATTTCATGAGTTGCACTTAGGAAAAGGGGGGAGCTTAAATGAATGTCACAAATATGCAATAACTGACTTTATTTCCAGTTACTGTACGCCACTGTATCTCCAGTTATTGTACGTCTTTGTATCTCCGGTTATTGTACACCTCTGGAGGTCAGAATATATTTTTTAAGGAACTAAATGCCGAAAACAAAATATTCTATTAAAAGATTAACATCATATTTTGTGAAAACATTGTGTCAGCTGAAAACAAAACTACAAAAACAAACGCGGCCCGGATTTCATTCATTTACATATAATTTGAGTTGAAAAACTTTTCAACCAAGTCCCTTCTTGTTCAAGAAAGTCTTTATTGCATATAACCCTTGCGTTTGAATTACCGCAATTACCCACATATAATGAGATAAATGGATCTCGGTAGATATTTAGCATCACCCTGCATTCGAACCAGTATTCCATACTGAATTTCCATCTTGTGCATTGGCATGTCATTGTGGCACTACTCTATCTATTTGTTGAAAACGGTAACGGTTCAGTTAGTATATCCCTTTGTGTTGATATTTTTGGTTTTCTATAATTTTTTTTAAATCTTTTTCAAAACGGCACGGAATTAAACTCCTCTGTCATCCATGTTCAGGCTATAAATCAATGTTCGTTTCTCTTGGCTTTTCCTTTTTTTCAAATGTGTGTACCAACAATATCCATATACTGGCTTATTGTTAAAATATTCATGTCTCTTATGTATGATTTCTGTATTTTCGACAATCTGGGTGCTAAATCAACAATTGAAGAATTATTTACTGCTTTCGTTACCTGGAATTTTTCAATTTCACGACGACATTTTAAAATCTACTCTTCTCTCAGAAGCTCTAATTAACGTCTGTCCTTGTTTGATTGTATGAAATTACTGCATGTTAGAATAAAGTTATACCCAACGTGCTGAGAATTTTCCAAAATATATTTAACTTACGACTTACTGCTTTTTCATTGGACCATTCCACAAATCATTTACAGAACATGTGATCTGTATCAGAGTGAAATGAAAGGGCGTGGAAATTATCTCGTCCTGACGGATTCGATGATTTCCACGCCCCTTCATTGTAAATCTGATACAGATACACACTTGTTCTGTAAATATAACATAAATGCGTTGTTTCATTGCTTGTTTACTAGTTATTTGTAGAAAATTTATCTCATGTGCATTCACTTCAGATCCTTTGTTGCTTACTAGTTTTTTTTTTACATATTTTTTAATCTCATGGATAAAAAGTCCCTTTCTAATAAGTTAAAGATTGCCCTTTCGTTTTATTTTCTATTTCAATTCAGTTGAAATATGGCTAAAGCGTTAATCTTTTGCTTGGTTCTATCATGTATTTGTTGAGACTTTGTCTCATGTACATTTACTCAATATTCTTTTATTGTCTATTTAAAATTGGGCTAACATAGATCTCAAGTCTTTAAATTCAAGCACGGTGATCCATGCCTTTTATTAAAAAAAATCACAGTTTGGTAGTTTATTAAATTTTATACTTTATTATCGTTTGAAGATGAAAAACATGGTCATACCATGATTCATCAGCTGTGCTTTTAGTTCCAGTGACAAAGATTCAAATTTGTTTTTTCGTTTACGATTCAACAACATACAGGGACAACACGACCAAAACCTTTTTGAATTCATTTTTTTTTTTGCTTGAACATTTTAAAGATTAAAGGTGGTGGCTATCCGAATAATCGCATATGAATGATTTCACTGTTGTTCAAAATTTGTTTGATTTACATTTCTCACGAAAAACAAAAAAAGAACTATATTTTGGACTTCGAAGAGAGTGAACAAACGGTCCATAAATAAATAAAAATCAAGAGCGTCCTTAAAGAGGTAAAGTGTATTTACTGCATATTCTTTTATTAAAGGGTACAGTGTTCAGTGTCAAACAAGGACTTCCAAGGGAACATAAAACATGAACATAACTAAAAGCAAAGTAAAAAACAGGAGAAAAACGAGAAAACAACAAGATTACTTACTAAACATAACATTCAAACTAAACTGTGGAGTTGGTAAAACAATTCCCCGTGGTAGAGATGTATGCTCTTTATTTTTCTTAGATATGGTGTACTTGTTCATGAGATAATATCTCATGTGTACACTTTGTTCAATTACTATTATCTAAATTTATGTAAATTCTAAAACCTAACTTGTACATGAGATAATATGTCATGTGTACACTTTGTTCAATTACTATTATCTAAATTTATGTAAATTCTAAAACCTAAGGATTAACTCCCTCCATCGTAGTTTTGCCCTTGGCTATATTTGATATTGCTGATTATTCGGATTTCTTTTGGTTTTGTGCATTTTAAGCAATTTTTGGAAATTATGGATTTCCTTTGTTTGGGTTCTGGTGCTGCTGATGAGGAATTAATTTCCGGGGTGGCCATACAGCTCATTAAAATTATTGCAGTTGGAGTGGAAATGTGTGTTATGGTCTCATGTTCATTTAGTCCATATCCTTTCGTAAAATATATAAAGCACTCAGTGTGAACTTACATAAAAAAACGAGTGTGAACAGAAGGGACTATAAAAAGACGCAACACGCACTGCTCCGTTTTAAGAACCCGTCACAACCCTACTTTGTCAAACACTTACCGAAGTTTTTTTAATTTTAAACTGGACTCCATTATACCATTTACTGTTGTCATACGTTTGAAATCTGGTATTAGTGAATATTGTATTTAGGGCATCGACATGCGTCGCGAATGTTCCAATGATATATTCCTGAGTCATCACATCAGTCTGCAAACAAATATTTTTATACAATTATTCATTTATTAGTGAAGGATTTTATCTACTAATATGATAAAAGAGGGTCTGATTTATTTATAGTTCTGTTTAGTAGTTGGGTTGTAATGATTTACATTAATGATTACGCGTCGCGAGTACACATTATATAGTTCCGTAATTTTCGCGGTTACTTGAAGCAGGACAGTTTCACCGGTATCAATTTTCGCGATTTTTAAGAACAGCTTAAAAGCATAAGAACCTTCTGTTTTCTGAGATATTCCCGGCGCTAATTTTTGCAGTCTTTTATCATCTGCGAAAAAGACCAAAATTACAACATTTACAGTACCTAAGACTTGAATGTTGTTGTTTGTGTCTTTTTTTTTTCGTGTTTTTGTTTCTGTCTCATGTCTTTCTTTCCGTTTGACAATGACAGGATATTGAGTAAATAACAAATGACTAAATACCGAAGTTACTGTGAATTTGAATTCTGCATATGCGCATTTCGACAACTTATGTCTCTCCAGTGCAGATAAAATCTAAACGTTTGGAAGACCATAAATTCAAAGATGTTTTAAAACTGATAGAGAACAAATAACCAATATGATCTAAATGAAAAGCCAAAATCAGCTAAAGACAGAGCTTTGCATGAGGGAGATACTCCTTAGTTTTCATCAAAATTTCCAAAAAATTAAGATATTGAAAGGTTCCAAATGGTCAACACCGAAGTACTGACTACTGGGCTGGTGAATACCCTCGGGGACTAACAGTCCACCAGCAGTGGCATCGACCCAGTGGTAACAAATGACTAAATATCGAAGTTACTGTTAATTTTATTTCTGCATATGCGCATTTCGACAACTTATGTCTCATCAGTGCAGATCAAACCAAAACATTAAGAAGTCCATTTACCGAAAAACGTGTAAAATCAAATAACAAAAATGATAAATAGAAATGCCAAAATTCAGCTAAGGACAGAGCTATGCACGAGGGAGATACTCCTTCGTAAATAAGGTAATAACAAAATAACCAAACAGAATTATAAAGACCCAAAATCCAAAGTTCAAAAAGACAAAGCACTTGCAAAACCACAGGAAATCTGCAACCGCAATTGTTCTTGTTTGGTACAGGCATTACAAGAAATGCCTTCTTAAACAAGTGTTATGAATCATAAAGCCTCCTCTTCCATTATGGTAATGTCTTTAGCAACTCAACAACAATTTCTATTGAAAGGACGTAGATCGTGAAAAGAAATGTTCATCCAAGTACTTAAGTAGTGTCCTTGTTCTCAGTGTGTCTGATTTTGCCATTGTCCATGGATTGTTCGTTCTTTTGATTGAAGGTTCGGTTCTCACTTACTTAACTAAGTAAAAAATGAATCATGAATTCATTTTCCACAAGGGTCTGATATCTATTAAAGAACTTTTTTAAATATCATATAAGACGAATTGTGCTTTAAACAAGTGATTAATAAGGAGTTCACGAAATAACTATGAATAATGAGAAAGTCTGCATAATTGGTACTAGCCCTCGCGTCACGAATATATACTATACACTCCGTAAGCAGGAGATGTTGCATGCTTAAATGAGACAAAGTCCTTACAAATATCTGATAAATGCAAACAATTTAACAACACTTTCATTGTTGTTCTTCATTTAAAGTCACCATGTGCTTTCAACTATGAGCTGAGCTCATACCTCATAGTTAGATCAAGACGGCTCCTAGCATTGGTTTTATGACGCATCCCATGGGGACAAATACAAAATTTCGACAAACACAAGAAACACATGAAGTCGTTTCGACAAATACAAGGAACTCATCAATTCGATATTGAGAGTCATACAGGGTTAAAGGTATATACATTTAACAGGATTATTCAATTAAAAAGCTATATATTATACCCCATAGGACTTTTTGATGTGGTTGAACAATTTCGGATCAGACTGCATGAACAGAAAGCATGTTGATTTGTGTTTTGGTAATTCTCCCAATATGTCTGTCTCCCGTTCCTGTCTATTTAAAGCTTTGGTATGCATGTAATTGTATTTCAAATTCATTTCGTGAGTTGCCTGAAAATATAGAGCATCTTCATTGATGAGCATTATAGGAAGTGCAATCATGTTTCAAACATTAGAAGAAATGTGAATTCCATTAGAACAAGCTTAAATTCAGCTTGATTACCATTTTGCATGAAATATTGCCCTTCTATTACAAAAATTTCCAAGTTATCATGCCATAGAATATAGGAAATGATTGGAGAACAAAATGTTCACATCATCATTTGATACAACCTAAAACTTAATTACACTGCCCCCAAAATGTTAAGTTATAGAATTTGTGTACCACTATGACTTCATTCCATGGGAATCAAAATTTGATTTTTAAGGAATCTGAGACTATTTGTAAGAATTATTATAGCTACGTTTCATAAAACATTGACTTTAATCGATAGCACTTACAGTTTCATGTTTGAAAAATAACAGGCAACATTAAATTCGATCGTATAAAAATTCAATACCCTAATTGCATAAAAACGCTTAATTTCGTTATGACGTACACGTGTTTCAAGGAGTTACCTCTCACCAGCAGCACTAAAATCAAACAACATGGAAGCCATAATCCAAAAGTAGTAAAAAAAGAAGTACTCATTACCAAATTATATCGAAAAAGGAGGCCCCATTCAGGACCAAGAAGATCCACCAAATGCCATACACGAAATGAAGCCTTAGTATTTCAAAGATTTAGAATTTTGATAAAACAGTATTTTTTTCTAAAACGCAAGGTAGTTTCTTCATGTCAGACAAGTCTGACTATTGGGCTGGTAAATACCTCTGGTCCACCAGCAGTGGCATCGGCACAATGGTTTCAAAATTCAAAAAATACCCAAATTGCAAAAAAACGGTATATTTCGTTATGCTGTACACGTGTTTCAATGAGTAGTCTCTCATCAGCAGCATTAAAATCAAACAATATGGAAAGCCATTATCCAACAGTAGTCAAAAAAGAAGTACTCAATGCAAAAATATTTTGAAATACGAGGCCAAATCTAGTACCAAGAACATCCACCGAGTGCCATACACGAAATGAAGCCTTAGTATTTTATAGGGTTTAGAATTTTTATAAAAACAGTATTGTTTTCTAAAACGCAAGGTAGTTTCTTCATGTCAGACAAGTCTGACTATTGGGCTGGTGACCTAGCCTCAAAGAATAATCTTCAGTAGAATTAATCTCATTTGGTTGCATTAAAATTTAACATCTTAAGAGACATCAATCTTCTCAACTCTCGACCAAAAGCAGACATCGATTTCAATCTCGTACTTGATATTGAAGTATTGTTCTGAAACCAGAAGCCATTCAAAATATATAATTATTCTTAATATTGAAGTATATAATAAATAACTTACTACCAACGTTACTCTAATAACAAAATACTAACTGTGAATTCAATTTCTACTGATGACCATTAAACAAATGCATATAAAAGATCACAAAAATTAATGATACATAAATGATGATCAGGAAGAAATAGCCAAAATGACATAAATGAAAAGCTATAATAATAAGAGGATAAAGCTTTACTCGGTTGTAATAGGCTTTGTTCTCTCCATTTTGAAAGACTTCCACTGTAAAATGAATTTGTTACCTATTCATTTATATGATTCATGGGATGCAAGTTGAAATAAATACGAAAACAATCCATTTTTTTTTCATTTTTTGCATCCTAAAATACTGTGAGATTAACAGAGTAAAACTGTGTGCTAAATTACCGTTTTGAATCTTTTAGCATTTGCTGAGCTCTGAACTTTTGCCATCCATTCATTAATATTGTCATTTCCATTAGACCGATGTGCCTTCTCAGCTTCTCCTCTGTATATATAAATACACTTTAAATATGATTTTGATATTTTGAAATTGATATGCATTCATACATTCGGTATTTAGTTATTTGGAAAAATGATATGTTTTATCTTTAAGCAACAGTGTTCATCATGTATTGCCGTATCAGAAATAAAATTTACGGTAACTTCTGTATTTTGTTATTAATTACCACTGGGACGATGCATCTGCTAGTGGACTGTTAGTCCCCTGGGGTAATTACTAAACGAGTAGTCAGTACTTCGATGCTGAAAAGCAAACCGATTTAATCTGAAAAATTGCAGAAAGTAAATTTTAGAAAGCTTTGCTAAACACTAAGGAGTATGTTCCTCTTGTATAGCTCTGTTCTAAGCTGCTTTTGACTTTTCTTTTAGATCTTTTTTATTTTTTGTGCTCTTTGAAATTTTACAATTTTTTGTTTATGGTCTTCCGTTTTTTTTTTTATCGGTAATTTGTATTTATTTCCTTTGATCTACAGAAACAGAAAATTCCAGTATCGCCGAACTGGACATTATCACAAAATTATTAGGTCACTGTGAAGGCGGGTTGCTAAGCTGACGTCATGTTTTGTACTATTTGTCGTGTTCATACGCGTAAAACGTTGATTGAAGAATGCATTTAAATTATTGCAAAAAACAATAGATTAACTTTGCCCAAATAGAAATTTCAGTTTATTTCAATTTATTTAAGAGTTCTGTTTATCATTTTGTGAATTACCGATTAAAGAAATATAGGAAATTTTGTTTTTGATACGGACTTTATAACGGCGTAACTCAAAAACAAAATGTCCTATATTGCATGTTAATTGATCTGCATTGATTAGACGTAAGTTGTCGTAATGACCATATGCAGAAATAAAATTTACAGTAACAATTCGGTATTTTCGTATTTACTCTATTGATACAGTTCTTGAAATAAAATTTTAGGTTTTAATATGAGCAAATATAGTATATCACTGGATATCCACTCGAGTTATGTAATTTCAAAATACAAATAACGACTCTTGCGAATTAAAATAGCTAATGGATATGTGGACATCCAATGATATACGATTCTTGTCAAATGTCGCATTCAACCTTTTTTTTGTTTTTTTTTTCTTTGTTTTTCTTTGTTTGTTTTTTTTGTTTTTTTTTGTTTTTTGTTTTTTGTTTTTTTTTTTTTTTTGTAGTTTGTTGCTTGTGACGTAAATGTTTTGGTACGTTTCTAGGCAACGTTAAATTGGTGCAGCTAGCACTTTAAATAACTTTTTTCATGAAATTGTTTTAATCTTACACTGTTTAATTAGAAAAAATAAGGGAAACGGGGAATGTGTCAAAGAGACAACGATCCAAAGGAGAGTAATAACAACTCAAAGCCACCATAAGATCTTCAATAACGGTGAAAAAACCCCACACCCAACGGCAGGTCGGAGTCGGCCCCTGAATATAGAGTAATCAACACTACAAAAGTCAAACTGTCTGAATTTACCAATTTTTGTCTGATTTTGTCTGAAAAATTACTCGACATTCTTTATTGTCTGGAATATATTTAAAAATTCTCGACTTTGTCTGAATTTTTCTTTATTATTTCTAAAAATTCTCGACACTATTCTTAATTGTCTTGACGCATCTCTCGAAAGTATGAAATATGTCTTAAAATTTCTCGACACATTCTCGACAGTCTGAACTGAGAATGAATTTGTCTCAACACATTCTTAACTGTATGAACAATGTCTCAAATAGTCTCAACTTATTTTTGATGTTCTGAATATGTCTGGATTTATTCTCGACAGTCTGAACATAGTCTGTATATGTCTCGACATATTCTTGACAATCTAAACAATGTCTGAATATGTCTCGACATATTCTTGACAGTCTGAACAGTGTCTGCATATGTCTCGAAATATTCTCAACTGTCTAAAATGGTCTGATCAACCTAATTTGTATGAAGACAAATAAAAGAACAATTTGATTTAATTTGTAAAATAAATTTCTGATGAAATTGCAAATCTAAAATAAATTAGAATAGAAATTAATTTATTAAAAATAATAAAATTTCAAAACTTATAAAAAAAAGTGATTCTTACTGCCAACTCATACCTTTAAACTGTGTGCAATATACTAGTACAACAGGTATTTACCCCTCTTATGCATTTATCCAGAGGGCCAAAGTCACAACCTAAATCAAATTATATACTCAATGAGGAAAATAAATACGTACATTGTACTATGTATAAGCTACATATACTCACCAAATTATAAATCATTTGATATGTATCTGCCTTTTGATGCGCAGTAAAAATGATGTTATGTCTGCTTTTCTATATAAGAGTACTTAATCTGTCCTAGAAAATCATTTTAGCTAGCACATAAAAAATACCTTGCTAGAATTAAGCAGACATTTGTACAGATTAATTCCACACGAATATGATCCTATGTCTGGGCAAGTAATCATAGGGGAGCGCATTCAGTTTTAAAATCCAAGTAATTACTCATTCGGCACATATCTATATTTTAGATCTGTTACAACCCAAACTGAATGAAGAGTCAACACATTCCTGAATAGTTTGATCTTTCAAGTATAATATCTTGATGTTTGTTTCAAGTATAATATTTAATCCCATACCCAGAATTTAAATTGAAATAATACATACAGAACTTATTAAGTAATAAGTCTGTGAAGGGTATCTAAATCATTTGTCCCAACAAGGACAATGAGCAAGCAGTTTGTATATAGTCAATTTGAAATCTTAACAGCAGAAATTTTATGACGTCTTCAGTAGTTCTTAGGTGTCCCTCTTTATTAGCTTGTCTCATAAAATTTTTATTCACAAATATAAAAAATGTTCAGGGGGTGGGGGGGCTCTTCCTACAAATGACATGCATAATAAATTTATTAATCCAGGATTGGGAAACAATTTAACTGCATAACCAAATAAGGAGAACTGGTGAGTCTTCAAAAAGCATTAGATTAGTATATTCTATACATAATGTGACACTGTTTGTATATTGCACTTACACAATAAAATAATTGATGAATAAGTTTACCTGAGACAATGCCACTCACCTGTGACAATCTCTTTTTTGGGGGTGTTTTTAATGTTTGTTTGTATTCCTGTATACATGTACATGTAGTCTAAAGGTTTACCTGAGACAATATCACTCACCTGTGACAATCTTTTTTTCATTGGAGGTGTTTTTAATGTTTGTATTTATTCCTGTATACATGTACATGTAGTCTAAATCTCAAAATTGATTGCAGAAAAAATGTTAAATATAACATGCATAGCAAATTATATATGCCTTTATATAATTTAGGGAAAAATTCATATTAGAAAGGGTATATTATTTGTAAATAGTTTTATCCATGGATAGAGATATAGTTTAACCATGGATATAGATAATTACTATGACAAATGTTGACAACACAATGTTTCTGTAATTGTGAAGATAATTAAAATACATGTATTTGTAAAAAAAAATTCTTCAAAAGTTGACAATCCGAGTGAAATTGAAGAAATCATAATTTTTTCAATTGCATTTTTAATGTTTTTATTTTGCTTTATTTATATTATCCAGACCTTTTGATCATGGTGTTGTGACATTAAATGAAAATAAAATGCTTTATTTTATAACATAAATACTAATTATAAATGTATTAAATGATGATTTTACATAATTGTAGAAATGGAACACAATTCTAGCAAAATAAGCCAAGAATATAGTTTAAAACAGACAAGATAAATAATAAAAAAATAGATAAAAAAAGAGAAAATTTTTCAAATGGTGAGAAATTTCAATTTTCTATACAAAATTAAGAATATCGCGAACATGTCGAGAAATTTCTAGACAAAATTAAGAACATCGAGAATATGTCGAGAAATTTCAGATATANTAAACATCATCCTAGACTCCTATAGACATAAAGTAAACTAACTAGAAAAAAGACAAGAAACACAAAGGCTTAATAAATTTCCTGACTTAGGACAGGCGCAAACCTGCTGCGGCGGGATTAAACTAGTTTTGTTGGGCCCAACCTTCCCCCTATAGCCAATGTGATAAATCAAAAAACAATCGTAACAACAATAAAATTCAGTTGGAAACAGGACTGAGTCAACTGGGAAAAATGAAACGGAAAGAACTAAATATACGGACATAAACATTAAATCACAAGAGACTACTAGCAGTTAACTGACTTGCCAGCTCCAGACCCATTACCAACTGACAAAATAAGTTATGTACCCTCAGAATACAGCTTAATACCTACCTGAACTAGTTTATCCTGTTTGATAAACCACTTTATAGAAATGATTTATGAATAAATACATATGAGTTTATCGAACACGTTTGAGGTATTATCTGTGCTGTATACTAACTATCCTCATCAAGGTGACTGGATCGTGTACTTTAGGTCCAGTTGAAAACAATATAACAAGTACTCGTGCTTAAATATCGTACAATTTGGCTTGTATAAATATCATAAGAAAAAAAAAAAAACAACGGCAGCAGAGCACNAAACATCATCCTAGACTCCTATAGACATAAAGTAAACTAACTAGAAAAAAGACAAGAAACACAAAGGCTTAATAAATTTCCTGACTTAGGACAGGCGCAAACCTGCTGCGGCGGGATTAAACTAAAAGTCAAAAGACAAGGCAAAAGCAAGAACACCAGAAGATGGAAGACCAAAGATATTACATGGCCATAAAACACACAAACATTACAAATACAACACAAAAAACTAAAGCACTAACAGTGTGAACTCTAAAAAAACACAGTGACATCAGGTGCCCCGGAAGGGTAAGCTTGTCCTGCACTGCATACAGCACCCGTCACACAAACAGAGAGGCAATTATGTGTTTTAGAGATCTGTTTGGTGTTTGGTAGATGATTGGTAAATGTCATTTTCTTCGAATTTCGATTTTTGTAGTCTTCGCTTCCCATGTTCCTTCGGTATTCTACTGTCGTTGTTTCTAACCCGTTAACAAACAATAAAAATCCATGTACGTGTTACTTCTCTAGCCCCCAAACAGTGCCAATGTAAACATTTTGGAAGCTGCTGTAAATCTCTAACAAAGGAAGAACTTAAATTCAATTGAACATATACAAGAGAACACACACACAAAAAAAAAAACACTAAAACACAAATTGAGGGAAGGACAAGGACCATAATAAAGACAGTCATTTACATCCAAAATGTCCCTATATTAAGAATATAAGTGTCATGTCAATGTATAATTATTTACAAACTTATCAATACGAGATTTAACGCGGTCATTAGATTGTGAAATGTAGGCTTTTTGTTCACAAAATTAATGTGGCAGGCAGTGATGTAATGAAGAACAATCGACATTTAAGATGCAATTGAACCACTACATTTCGGTTGTTGATAAGAATTAATTATGTTAATGGACTGTGAAATTGAAGTAAGGTTATATTAAAGTCACTACTTGATGCATAAAATGAATGGAGCAACTATTGTTCCTTCATCAAAAGGCTCTTTATATATACTTTGTCACGATAATACTTTATATGCACACGTGTCGCTTTTCAGAACTTCGTCGGAGCAGAGTAAAAACCAGAATTTGACAGAACGACATAACTCCTGTAAAATGGCCAACAGATAAATACATTGACAATAGAGACAGACGGAAAAAGAGTTGGCTGATGATGACAAAGTCAATATATGTACCCTAATTGTTTTGTACAGTTTTGATGAAAGGCTGATTAAAATAAAGATTTTAAATAGCTTTTCGGGTATCTGTTATTATCATTATTATTATTATTATTATTATTATTATTAATCTGATTGATTGGGACAGAAGTAGCAGTATTTCACTATAAGGATTTGGATCAATGTTATTTCGAAAGGTTAGCAGAGTACTCTAGCCAACCATTAATCTGCACACTACCGGGGAACCAATTTCCTGTGCGATTTATTTTTTCATTCCCTTGTGTTATTTTCCTGTTACCATTAAATTGTTAGCTGATTTCGGGTTTACATTTACATCATATTGGTTATTTGTTCTCTACCGATTTTTAAACACCTTTGAGTTAATGGTCTTTGAAACGTTTAGATTTTATTTGCACTAAAGAGACATAAGTTGTCCAAATATGCAGAAATTCAATTCACAGTAACTTCGGTATTTAGTGATGAGACTTACCTGTGTGGATCTAGGTTTATATGTTCTTCCTTGTAAATTATAGAATGGGACTTCGGCTGGTTGAAAACCTTGTTCCGAAATCGTAACGTAGGTTCTACATGATATGTGGTATCATTTGGAATCTTAATAGTTCCTGTAAAATGTCCGTTTACTAAATAACCAAATACTCTGCTGCCTGGGTACCCTGTAATGAAAATTAAATTAAAATACTCTTTTGTCAACGGCATACAGACCTCATACTTGGCACTTGTTTCCCTTTGTATAGAGTCTACAAGTCTCGTACAATTAAGAAATATCAAGGAACTGTTAATTTACTTTCTGCATATGCGCATTTCGTCAACTTATGTCTCTTCAGTGAAGATAAAATCTAAATGTTTTGAAGACCAGAAACTCAAAAATATTGATAGAGAACAAATAACCAATTTGATCGAAATGTAAAGCCAAAATCAGCTAAGGACAGAGCTTTGCATGAACGAGATACTCCTTAGTTTTAAAACAAAATTTACAAAAAATTAGATATTGTAAAATTCCAAATAATCGGCTTTTGGGTCAGCACCGAAGTAGTGACTACTGGACTGGTGAATACCCTCGGGGACTAACAGTCCACCAGCAGTGGCA